>CABHPH010150724.1:0-54034 GCA_902168325.1 Peromyscus nudipes
AGGCAAACGATTCGCAAAGTTTCGATTGCATTTGTTCCGAATGACATGACATCATGTATGCTGCTTCTTCAGTCACGGGGAGGCCTGGATTCCTTTTCTCACCCAGTGTTTCCATACTGTATCCCCCACCCCTGCTGTGGGTAGCCATTCCAGCTTTGATCTGGAAGTTCCAACCCCCATTGAGGCTTCGGTAACTATCACGCCTACAAGGCGGGGCTGAGAGAAGACCCTGAAGACCCGAGATCCGGATGCACCGGCTCTCTCGGTTCCTGGACCCTGGATGCTGGAGGCAGACCAAGCGGAGTTCTCCAGAGAACACCACCGACTGAACTACGCCTTTCCCAGATCCTGTTACCTATCCCTTCACTTGTGAGTTACCCCACAAAATGAACCTCCCTTTTAACTACGTGGAGCTGCCTTAATAATTTCACCAATTACCCCCCCCCCCCAATGGCTCATTTAGTAACTGTTTCAGTTCCCTGAGTGGCTTTCCATTCACCACAATGCCGGTGTTCTACAAACCCTCATTTTACTTAATAATATCCTCAAAACAGAGGAGGTGTGATTCTGGTGACTGTGATGTGGCAGGGCAGCCATGAATTGATTCCTTTAAGAGAGAGGGTAAAAGTTTACAATGTAGGGAAGTAAAAACAATCAATGGCTTTATTGCTAAGAACTGTCTCTGTGCAGTTGTGAAGAAAGAGAGGCACGTCACTTGAGTCTTGCTGTCACACCTCAAGCTGCAGAAGTCACAGCCACAGGGTGCGGTAACCAGTAAAGATTTCTAAGCTGCCCTGTTTGTGGATTTGTGTATAGGAACTAGTGTAACACACAAGGTCCTGCTCCTGGTGTCCAGTGTCCACTAGAACCAAGTGTTACCACGATGAGGGCAGAGTGGGATAATTGCTGTCATGGTAACATTGTCAGTTTGACGAGATCAAGGGGATGGGTTCCTGGGTGTGCTGTGAGGCAGTGTCTTGATTATGTTAGCTGAGATGGGGCAATCTACTCTGAAAGTAATACCCTTGTATACCTTTCTGGGGCTCCTTGGGCCAGGACAGAAAAAGGGGGGTGGGGTGCTAACTGAGGTAGAATGCAGGTGATGTAATGGAGAAATGGGGAACAAGGAAACAAGAAATAAGTGAAAAATCATATGTTTTAACTTTAATTCTATCTCTGCTTTTTGCTTGCTGCTTCTGCCCATCTCTTCCTCACATTTTTTTCTTCTGTCTGTACTTTATAAGTTAATGTTCCCTTTGTTGTGTTCTTGTTAATTTTTATTTTTTAAGTGTTCCATTTCCTCCTGACTTTAATCGTTGCTCACCTCCTTGAGGACCTCAGATCTATGCTTCAATTGTGTAGCTCCATGTGCGACTCTGAAGTATTTCAAACTCACTGTGCCCCCAGTTGACTCTCACTGTACTCCCCAACAAGACTGCTCTTTCTCCTGTATCTCCATTTTTCCTTTCCAGAAGGCCGTGCTAGAACGATGGCTGTCATGCACACTTTCCTTCACTGTCTGCACTAACACATTCATTCCTCAGTCGATGTGGATTTAGCATCTCAAATCCCTCTCTTAACCAGCCTTGTTCTCTATTGCCTCTACTAAAGTCTCCTAAGTGGTCTACTGCCTCCGTTCTAATTCTCTCGGCCTAATTTGTCTTTCATGTAATGATTGAAATACAAACTTAATCATACAAATTTCCTTCTTCTAACTGCTAAGTTTCTCCTCAGTGCTTTTAGGGCAAAGATAAACAACCAATCTGAGGATTTTATAGCCTGGCTACTTCCATTGTTTGTGTCATGCACATATTGGGAAGTTGTCCTGTGCTGTTGGAACTCACTGAGACACTGTCTCTGGAAGCTGGATTACCTCTCTTCCCATTTCAGACTGAAGCATGTTTTTCTCACAGTGTCTTTCGAGGCCCTTGTCTGAGGAATGGAATGCTCCAGACTCCCTAATAAGGAGGAAAACCCAAGCATGAAATCTCTGTGTCCTTGAAAATAGATCTTGGGCAAACCATTTCCAACAGAGGCTGTTACTGTTTCACCCATGCTATAAACATGCCAACAGTTGGCAAAGATCAACTATTGAATGCTTAGCCGCAGAGAGGAGGCTCAGTGGGGAAGTCTAGCTGAATGTCTCAACCTTCCTGTACTGTTTCTGCAGCTTGTTTTGAACTCTCCATTTGAAATTTTACTTTGTGATGCTTCTCTCTATCTGCTGATGGCTATTCATTCTGACGTTTGCTTTCTATATTAATAAGTAAACTCGTTGATTCAAATTTGAAAGCATATGCTAGCTGGGGAAGCAGATAGACTAACTGCAGGTCTTCACCTCTCCATCCATGCCTCAAAATTCAATCCCCCTGTCTCACCCCAGCTCTGTAGCAGTCCACCTTCTCCCCCTACCCATGCCACCCTCTCGTGCAGCTCCAGTGGATCACACAGATCTTCCCATCCAAACTTCCTTCCCCCAACTCATCATTTCATCCCAGGCCCTAACTCCATCAAGCATTCCCCATGAACCCACAGGCTACTCGGTCCAGAGGAGGAAGTAGGCTAACTTTAGATCCTCACCTCTCTCTTCTCTCCTCCAAATCCAATCCCCTAGTTTCATGCCCAGCTCTGTAGCGAAACACCTGCCTCTCCTGCCTCCCTGCCCTTATCTCCAGAGGCTCCCAGAAATATTCCCCTCCATCCTTTCCTTCACTCATTGTTAAATCCCAGTCCTCAACTCCAGTAGGGGTTCTCTGGGAACCCACAGGTCACACCAGCAAGGGAAGCAGGTAGTCTACCATGGATCCTCACCTTCTTCTGCTCTCCGCTCTCCAATCTCCCAGTCACACTCCTGGCTCTGTAACAGACCACCTGCTGCGGCCTCTCCACTCTGCCCCAATTTCCAACTGATCACATTGATCTTCTCTTCCAGTCTTCCTCCACACTCACTCTGTTAGCCCAGCCCCCCACCCCCACCACCACACACACACTTCAAACAGGCATTCCTAGGGATACCATCAGTCAAGCCTGCCAGAGAAGCAAGTAGGCCAGTGAAAGAGTTGAGTGAGCTTCAGATATTTACCATCTCCTTTTTCCTCCAAATCCAATCCCCCATTCTCATCCCCAGCTCTGTAACAAACTACAGAGCTGTGTGGCCTCTCCCTGGCCATTCCTAGGGGACTAAGCAGAACCTGGTGGAATACCCCAATTTCCTCCAACCTGTGGACCCTCTCTGCCTTACCCCGTCCTAGCTCATCTCCATTCTGAAGTGTCAGCTCCCAAATCTAGAAATACATTTTACCCAAAACCCCCAGTGGCTACATCTATCAAGGTTCCAGAAGAACTCCCTGCCAGGCAAAACACAGCTACCACACTCTCCTAAGTATCAGAGAGTGCAACAGAAATGAAGGAACAAAACACCCAGCTAACAAAGACAAGACCAGATATCAGCACCTAGAATTATGATCTTCCTAAACCCAGATGCCTAGATGTCAGTATAAAAATACAATCAATAATAGACAGAACAGTATGTCTCCACTGGAGCCCAGCAACCTTATTCCAGTAGGCTCTGAGTATCTCAACATAGCTGAAGTACAAGACAAAGACCTTAAAATAGACTTTTTGATTATGATAGAAATGAGAGATCTAGGAAAACACTGCCAGTGGAAAGAAATGAAGACCCGAAAGTAGAAATAGAATCAGTAAAGAAAACTCAAACTGAGGGAAATCTGGAAATGGAAAACTCAGGAACTCAAACAGGAACCTCAAGAGTCAAGACTCACCAACAGAACACAGCAATGGAAGAGAGAATCTCAGGCATTGAAGACATGATAGAAGAAAAGAATACCCCAGTCAAAGAAAATGTTAAATCCAAAAAACCTCCAGGCACAAAACATTCAGGAAACCTGGGGCAGTATGAAAAAAAAAACAAAAAAACAAACAAACAAACAAAAACCAAAATAAGAATAATAAGAATAGAGGAAGGAGAAGAAACCCTGGTCAAAGGCACAGTAAATATTTTCAGCAAAATCATAGAAGAAATTGCCCTAAATAAAAGTGCCTGTAAAAGTATAGGAATCATACAGAACACCAAATAGACTGAACCAGAAATGAAGGTCCCCTCAGAACACAATAATCGAAACACTAAACATGCAGAACAGTGAAAGAATATTGGAAGCCGCAAGGGAAAAAGACCAAGTAACATATGAAGACAGACCTATTAAAAAAAACTGACTTCTCAATGGAGAATCTAAAAGCCATAAAGGCCTTGACAGATGTTCTGCAAACTGCAAACTACATATGCAAGTACAGACTATTCTATCCAATAAAACTTTCCAGCACAATAGATGGAGAATAAGACATTCCATGATAAAACCAAATCTAAGCAATATCTTTCAACAAATCTGGCCCTACAGAAGGCACTAGAAGGAAAACTCCAACCTAAAGAGGTTAACCACACTGAAGAAAACACAGAAATAGATAATCCTAGGTTAGCATATTAAAAGAGAGGAAATGAGCATACACACATGCATATGCACAACGTCAAGCACCTGCAAGGGCCCCTGTGACCCCCACCCTTCTACACACAACACAACTAAAAGATAATGGATTCCACAAACATTACTCATGGAGATCTCTCAATATCAATGGTCTCAATTCCCTAATAAAAAGACACAGACTAACAGAATGGATGAGAAAAAAGAATCCATCCTTCTGCTTCTTCTAAGAAACAAATTTAATATCAAGATAGACATCACCATAGGGTAAAAGGATTGCAATTTCAAGCAAAAGGACTTAAGACACAAGCTGGTGTAGCCATTTCAATATCTGACAAAACAGACTGCAAAACAAAACTAATTAAAAGAGATAGGAAATGATACTACATTCTCATCAAATGAAATATCCACCAAGAGGACATTACAATTCTTAACAACTATGCACCAAACACAAGAGTACCCGAGTTCATTAAAGAAACCCTAAGATAGCTTAAATTGTATATTGATCCTTATATATATGATAGTAGTAGACTACAATATCCAACTCTTGCTAATAGACAAATCATCCAAATAAAAACTAAACAGAGAAATTCTGGAATGAACTAACTTCATAAACCCAATGGACCTAACAAATACTTACAGATCATTTTACACAAACACAAAAGAATATACTTTCCTTTCAGCACCTCATAGAACTTTCTCCAAAACAATTTATATTTGATTTTCCCCACATTATTTTCAGTACTTACTATTTTGAATTTTTTAAATAGTAGGCAATTTAACCGGAGTAAAAATGGAAGTTCCTTATAGTTTTGGTTTGGCTTTCTATTTATTTGCTCTTGGTTGAGATTGGTATAGCCCATACTGGCTATCTTAATAACTTTTCTGTTGCTGTGTAGAGACAATATGACAAAGACAACTTTCAAAAGAAATCATTTAAACTGGGAGGTTGCTTAAAGTTTCCGAGGATGAGTCCATGATCCTCATGGAGGGAAACATAGCGCGGGCAGGCAGGCATGGTGCTGCAGCAGTAACTGAGAGCTTACATCAAATCCACAAACAGGAGGCAGGGGGGGAGGGTGAGAGGGAGGAAGGGAGGGAGGGAAAGAGGGAGGAAGGGAGAGAGAGAGAGACAGACAGACAGACAGACAGACTTGTGACTTGCTTTGGCTTAGGCTACTGAAACTTCAGTGTCCATCTCTAGTGACGTATCTCCTTCAACAAGGCCATACCCCTTAATCCTTCCCAAACAGTTCCACCAGGCAGAAATCTAACCTTCAAATATATGAGCCTATGGGGATTATTCTGATTCCAACTACCACACTGACTTCAACTTTTACCTCTTGCCATGCTGTTGTCCCATTTGCCTGTGCAACCCCCCCCTGCTGTTTCTTTCCTTTGTAGTTCCTTGCACACCCTTGATATTAACCTTCTATTAGACAAATGGCTTGCAAACATTCTCCTAATTTTTTTTTTACTCTATTGATTGTTTATTCTGCCATGTAGCTTTTTAGTTTGGTAAAATTCCATTTGTCCTTTTTTTTTTTTTTTGTTTCCTATGCCTCTGGGCTCCTTTCAGAAAACTATTATTGTCTTACCAATGTCTTAAAGTATTTCTCAAAGATTCCAAAAGGATTTATTGGGGCAAAGATGGCTTCTTCAATAAATAAAAGTTGAAAAACAAAACAAAACTGGACAGTTGTATGGATGATTGAAACTTAATCCCTATCTCTCACTCTGTGCAAAAATTTGCATAAAATTCACCAAAGATATTTATGTAAGACCTGAAATCTGGAAGCTTACATATGGTATAAGAATAAGCTAATATTGGGCTGGAGAGATGGCTCAGAGGTTAAGAGCACTGGCTGTTCTTCCAAAGGTCCTGAGTTTAATTCCCAGCAGCCATATGGTGGTTCACAACCATCTAAAATGAGACCTGGTGCCCTCTTCTGGCCTGCAGGCATAATGCAGGCAGAACACTGTACACATAAATAAATAAATCTTAAAAAAAAAGAATAAGCTGTGTTTCCCAACACTGTCACAAGGAGAGTTATTTAGACATTACACATTAAATATTTGTAAGGATATAAGAAAGCTCACTATATATATATATATATATAGTAAAAAAGTTAAAAATATTAATCTCAAATTACAAAGCATTGTCTCTATGGATACAGTTTTCTGAATTATAAAAGAAGTTTTAAAACAGTATCTATTTTTCTTCATAACTGTGAAAACTACTTTTTAAATTTGATTATTTTCCTAGTGATTTACATAGGAATATTCTTCATAAATGAGTCTTAAGAGAGGATTTTAGGAATATTTGAAAGATGGCATTGGTGTTTGGGTGCTAGGTAGTTTTAAGTCTCTGCTGGTTAGCAGTCTGAATTAATTATATCCCCCAACCCTGCTTTTGAATTGTTAGTTTGATCCTTGTCAGGAGCATCTATTTCACATTGACAATCCTAAAACCTGTTTGATGATATTTACTGACAATTAGAGGTTTAACTGAGAAGTAGCAACAGGGAGTAAAGCTGCCTTTGAACAGAGTCAGCCACAAAACGGACAGCTGTCGGAGACTGATTGGACCACTCTTACTGAACACTTTCAAGCTTGATCTTTGTCATTTTCATTAGTGAACAGAAAGAACACACTGATGCAGTTCTCAGGTGGCCCAAAGAAGAAAGTGCTAAACCTATGAGAAACACTAACTCACACATAACTATGTAGAAACATGGAGATTATGTGTGGGATTTGTTAGGCTGTGGCAATTCAGAAAAGCTAAAGAAAACTTCTTGTTTTTATTTTTGTTTTTGCTCAATCTTTAATATACCATAATATATTTGTGGAAATCTATTGCTTATTTTGTAGGAATTTATTGGAATTGTGGCTGCATTATTTAGATAATCATAAAAATTTAGTAATATGCTGTTGTTACTTTTTCCACTTATTAGAAAAGTGTGTAGATAGAAAAACAATCTATCCAATACATTGTCAATTACTAAAAACATAATGACAAGAAAAAATAAGAATTAGCATGATAAATCTTATTTGAGCATATGTAATGCTAATATATGTATATATATTATATGTGTATAATTGTGAAAAGATTGGTAAAAAGACCGTACTTTGTTGTGATTTCCTCATGTGATGCACTTGGTACTCTGGCTGACAATTGCCTATCATTTTGATTCTTGAATCTTAGTGAATATCTGTGGACTGGTGATATAGCCTTCTTGGGAAGACTTTTCCTTTCACTGAATAGGCTCTGGGTCTTTTACCATCCCCAGCATCACAAAAAAGGAAAGAAAAGGCTAGAGAACAATGTGTAGAATGTATAATTAAGTAGACAATTATTCACTCATGTTATAAAAAGCAGTATTTAAGTAACAAGTTGAGAACTGTCTTCTATTGCTGTTGAAGCCGTATCCCAGTCACGGTGGCGAGTCTTGTTTGTAAGTAGATGAAAACTCAAATAATAAAGACAGTAATAAGAATTGAGAACTGAGTGTGTTCTCACTCTCCCCCTCCAATTGGTCATTGATTCTGCAATCATATTTAAGCTAAAATATTTACCGTTTTAGGCTTAAGATTGGTGCCTCGTTGTGATTATTGGAAATGAAATATCTCTAATCACGTCATTCTTTTGAAATACCTTCCTCTGTTTACAAAACATGAGGGTTTGTGAGTCAACCTCCACTCCGAAAAGAGGGAGAAGACAGAGCGCATGTAGCAGGTGAGGAGAACACAGGAAGCAACGCCTTCTCTGAACAAAGGAAGCCTGGGGGTTGGGGTCAAAAAGCCTCCACATAGTCATTGAGGAAAACCCTTGGATAGGCACACTCCACAGTGTGGTCAGAAGTGGAGGTGCAATCCTGCACACACTTGATGGAAGATCACTGTTAAAGAACAGGAGATGGCAGACACATTCTCGGGGTTGTTTAGTTTAAGGTCACAGAGCACATATTTGAAAGATTAAAATAGCGGAGGGGACCACTTCTAGCTGCTCTTGACTTGCATCGTAGAGAAAGCAGACAGGGATACTTCTGAAAATGTTTAGATTCTTTTTCCATAAAAGGTTTTTGCAACAACTAAAGGACAGGATGCTTTGAAGGTGCATTACTATAGAAGTTGGCTCACAAGCGTACTGACCACGATAAGATGCAAAAACCCCTGGGCTCTGATGTGGGGCAGAGGATATGTGTTAATCAACCAAGGCATGAGAGAATACCGACAGATTTAGGGATCAACCTTTATAGATTCAGTTTTTGCCTAGAAACATCCCTTTCTGTGTAATCTTGGCAAGTTGCTCCGTATTTATCACTGAGAGTTAGCTCCTTAATGCTTAAACTGAAGGATTAAACTGTGACTTTGGCAAAAGGTTTTACCAGCACAAGACTGGCAAAACACAAGCTACTGTTTTAAACCACTTTATTCTATTTCTCTTTTTGTTTTGACAACATGGAAAGATATCTTAGAACACAAACAATTTCAACATTTGCCTGTGACAGTCACAAGTCTCACTCATAGTGTGTGTGTGTGTGTGTGTGTGTGTGTGTGTGTGTGTGTACATATGTGACAAAGGCAAATTTAATGTGCTTATTTAAAATGGGATAGTCATGTTTCGGTGACAAGAAAGCGGATTTAGAGGTGAGAGGGCAGCAGTCCCCGAAGCCATCACTCCTCCATACTGTGAGATTGAAAAGACACGCAGGTGAGAGGGCTTCATCAACTGAGAAATTGAAATACAATATAAATCTGCGGAAATGCCATCCCTCTAAATTCCAGAAACATCCCAGCTAGAACACTCTATTCAATATCAGGAAGATTATGCGTGATGGCTCACTGTTAAAGATTGGGAATGTATTGTGGTAGACACTTAAACAGGCAGAAAAAGATGAGACTGATAATACAGTGTGCAGTAATCATTCCAAACAAATCAAACATTTTCTTGTATTAATGTTTATAAATTAAGATAATGCAGCTCACTGGCAGAATTTTTTCAATTTATTTGAAAACTCAATAATGTGTCCTCAGCATTTCAGACAAAGGATAATTGGTTTTAGGTGCAATCCTATCAATTTTTAATTAATTCCTTGGAAGCCTTGAAACAGAAGAGAGATCATAAAGTAATGCTATAAATGGGTCACATGACCCTTCTTTCACTCAAATCCAGATTTAAAAAAAAAAGTCCATGCCCATAAGACTTCTAAATTTCAACTGAAATAGTTTCAATCACCCCAAATTCTCTAAGTTGCAAGAGAAAAAGAAACATGTCTATTCCTTGTCATTGTACAGCTTTGAGAAGAAAAAATTTCAAAAATCATGATGCATTAATCAGGTCCCTTTTCCCAAGATAACTCTCAGTGAGAAAAAAGATGATCTTAAATCCTTTTGAAAAAGAATAATGAAGTAATATTTAACTAAAATTGATAATTGCACATAACAAATTACAAATTTATCAGCACAATAGTTGCAAAAGTTTTCTCTCTAAAATAGTGCTTATGTGTTCATTCAATTATGCTCATTGGGTTAGTGATACATTTTAGATTTCAGAAAATATTGGAACCTGGAGCTAGAGAAAGGGCTTAGCAGTTAAGAGTGCTTGCTGGGTGATCATGAGAACCAGGGGTTGAATCCCAGCTCCCCCATGACTATCTGGGTGTCCTGTGCATGCTTGTCATTCCAGCTCTGAGGTGCATGGAGACAGGAGGATCACATACACATGCTGGTTTCCAGCTTAGCAGAGAAAAATGCAAGCTCTGAGGTCAGGGAGAGACCCTGCCTTAAAGGAATAGGCAGATACCATCTTCTGGCTTCTGTATGCACTCAGGCATGCACACACACACAAACATACACACACACACACACACACACACACACACACACATATGTATGTATGTGTGTTTCTAAATTTGTATCTATTCCAGCTGTATTGTTTTCAATAAATTTGTCATCAGTGCTTTTGACCACTATTCTATCTATCCTAACAAAGAACAACTTTCAAAGGACAAAGGATTGTTTACTTCAGAGAGGTAGATTTAGGCAGCTCCAAGACATGTGTAGATGAGGTTCAGTTGCTTCACCATAAGGTCTGAGTGTTACCTGGGCAGTAAAGGATGCCATTCATCCTTACTCTGGAAAAGCCTTGGTGGCTTTAGGTCACTAAATGGCATGGCATATCCACTCATTTACATGAGCAGCTGCTACCTTTAGAGGTTAAGGAAAGGATTCAGGCTTGCAACTGTAATTCAACATTTCTTCCCCAACTATATTACAGATCTAGACCCTAGATTCTATTTTTCTATTTCCAAATGAAAAGCCATTCAAATTATAAATGAAGGCAATTTAGATCATTAGAAATGGTTATAATCAATGTTGGCTAAAAGTATTGACAATACTTCAAAAAGGACTCTGTTGAACTCAACACTGACCTCTGAAGGATGCGTAGACTATAAATGGGTGGAAAAGTGATCATTAATGTTTTAAGTTGAAGGCATGCCTGGAAACACACAGTACATACATATTACTCTGTCTTCCACATTGATCACTGTAATCCTATATTGTTAATGACTTGAACATTTAAGCCATACATCAAGCAAGGAAATTGCATGATTAGGATGCAGCTACATACAAATAAGGTATCAACTGTTTTGTAGCACAGGAAAAATCCTGATAAAATGATGTGGTCATTGCTATTAGCCATTTTGAGCATTAACCACTGAGATTGCCCCTGAGTTGCCCTGACTGTTTCATCCCCAAGTAGTTTCCCAGAATAGAATAAATGAAGAAACCCATTCAAGTAGTATGCTGATCTTCACAAGTAGAACTTGGTGCCAGGAATGTGGTCAACTCTGATATTAGCTTGGGATCAAACAAGTACACTGGGTTTGAGTGGAGTCACTTTTGTCCTGAATGCTGTTAGTCTCATCTTCTGACCGAAGTCAGGAGCATCTGTGACTAGTGGCCAGGAGCACATTTCTGTCAGCATGTTCACAGTAAATTGTGTTCCGTTCAGTCCTGCACATATCTGCCTCTTCTTCTGCTCTTGATCCCTTGGGGCTTTCACAGCTCACGAACAGGGGTTGGGATTCCAGAAGGAGAGGTAAATATGGACTATCTTTAAAAAGCACGTTTTTTTTTCTAAATCATCAATGTAGAAAATTATTCCAATAAACCAATTAATCTAATGAAACCCTCAAGTAAATTATTAGGATTTTTTTTCATGTTTGCTTACAAGTCTCTAATAGTAAATTTTCCAGACAGTTTAGGATTTATTTTCATGGATTATGAAGAATCTTTTTTCAGCTTTCACAAAATAAATCTAATTCTCATTTTATAATCAGGAAATAAATCTTGGTTTGTACAACCGATTCTCTTTTCCCAAAGCCCTTCTCTCATAGGCAGAACGAATAAAAATAAAAACATGGTTGTAAGACCTGGCTTTCCATTCATCGCATCTCCAGGTTGACTGGTTTCTATAATGAATAACTCAGAGAAAGTACTCATCCTGGTGAAAGTGATTTCATGCCACCATCTTCTCATTGGAGGAATAATACATTTGTTTGTCCTGTGAATGTGTATCCATATTCGCATAAAAGATAAAATTGCTTTTACAATACATTAATTTTTCTGTCTTGGCAGCTAAAGTATTATTTTTCCTAATACCATCCATTTGCATAGCACTTTAGATTTCATAGAATCTTATGGAATTTTTTTTTTTTCATATTGAGCTCATTGTGGAGAGTGAGTTACGTTAAATGAATTTCTACTTTAAAACCTTTGTGTTTCCTTTAAATACTGGGATGCATTTAAAATATGGCTTTTGGTATCATTATGCTAAATGGTACAGATGCACACACAGCCATGTAGTTTTAATTTTCTAAGGTCAGGTTGCTCACCCTTTCCTGTATTGCTACAGCTGTGATGTGAGTTCCCAGAAAAAAAAATAAAGTGCAAACTGCAGTGACTGTTTGAACACCCCAAATCTCCCTGAATTTTATTTTCTGCCTTATTGCATGCAATTTGCTTCTCCTCCTATATATTTTTTCACATCATTACTCCTTTTCAAGTTTAATCCATTAAGTGTTTCCTAGAATTTCCCTTCAGTGTAATAGCCTGACACATTTGGAATACAAATTGTAAACCACACCCATTTTCCTTACCACTTGCCGTACTTTTGAAAGTTATGTGTGTGTAGTGTGTGTACTGCTAATATGGTTTTAGATGAGTCAGGTAGATTGGCTCGTGTAATGATTTTTCAAGTACCCTAAATTAAGGCCTTTGCTTTCTAGTTTCGACAGAGCTGTGACAGTTCTTGGGCAGAGAAGAAATCCTGATTTTGGCCACCTTGATTCTGGACATTTTTATATGGTTAGGCACAATGAGAAAAGAAGATATGGTTTTGGGGACCTGAATATTCTTGCTGCTTTGGGCAGTATTCAGGTGACTTCTTCATAGCCTCAGGCTATAGTTCAAAAGTAAATAGCCTGCAGCCTCCACCTTATAGAGTTGTTTGTTGTGTGTACATATGTTCTGTTGTGTGTATCTGTGGTATGTGTGTGGTATTTGCATGTGTGTATGTGGGAGTGTGTGTCTGTGCATATATACAGAGGCCAAGGCAGGCTGGAGGATGCCTTCCTCCACCCCTTTCCTCCTTATTGCTTTGAAAGAGGGTCTCTCACTGAGCCAAAAATCCCTATTTCAACTAGCCTGGCTGGCCAGGAAGTTCCGGTGATCTGCCTGTTTCAATGCTGAGAGCCGGAAATGCAAATTCTGGACCGTGCCTGGGTTTTAGGTAGGTCCTGGGGATTTGAACCCGGCTCCTCATGCTAACAGAACAAGTACACTTTCCCACTGAGCCTTTCTCAACCCCCACAGAACCTGATTTCTGTTTTGTTTCTTTGTTTTTGTTTTTGTTTTTCCTTCCGTTATTTATGTATTATTTTGAGACAGAGTCTCATGTAGACCAGACTTGCTTCAAACTCCCTATGCAGCTGAGGATGAACTTGAACCTCTGTGGCTCCTGTTGCCATCACTAGAGTGCGGGATTAAAGGTGCGCTACCATGCCAGGCTTACATAATAGGCTCCCACTTTGCAAGCCTGTTACTGATTGTGCTGCCCCACCCCCACCCCGTCCCTTTTCAGAACACTTTCCTTGCCCACCTGAGGGGCTCCCACTTGGCAATTTTAGCAGAATTTCAACTCTAATAATGAATCCTTAACATTTTTAACTAGATAATTCTAACCTTATTATCTTAAATTTTATACTAATTTAGTGCTATAGTGAGGTAGATCCAGCATACAGTATGTTTCACACTTTAGTAATCGGGAGAAGCTTAGCACAAATTACATTTCACATTAACCATCCTAAAGCCATGAAAATGAAAGCATGCTCCAGGGTATTTGGTTAATTGTGCTAAAAATATATTCACGCCATTTGTGTAGGACATAAATGTACACGAAGTACTTCTTTAAATAAAATACGGGTAGTTTACAGTAGTTTAATTTCTGTGCTTTTCCCATTCATTTAAGATGGGAACAATAATGACTATTTTGATCTTTTGAGAACCTAATAGGTTATCTTACATTCCTTTTATTGTTTTGCAAGTGTTAGATGAGATCTGTAAAATGACCTATAAGTTTGTTCAAGATCTTTGTTGCTGTTGTTTTAAAACAAAATATATCTATTTGTCAACAATGATTTTAGATTTATAGTATCACTGGGAGGAAAACAAGTTTCTCATTGTTTTCAAATTCTTGTGATGTTACACTTTGAGACTCAGGATCAATAAATTATATTTCTAGGAATTATAAGAATTTTCACAATTTTGATTATTTTAAATATACTTCTAATGATCGTGACACTCTGTTATTTGAAGGTCCCAAATTTGTTATTTAAAGAATAAAATAGACAAAGTTGAGCAGTACTTACAAAGAACAACAGCTTACAGAAACATTTTTTGAAAAGCCAAATTTAATGTTTCATGTCTCACAGTAAAGTAACAGCTGGCCATGGAAAAGCAGGTGGACACTGTCCACCTAAGGACCTATTCAGCACTGAAAATTTTGTTATAGCTTGCACAAACACTCAAAAGACTTGCATGAAGCACCCTATATGTGTGAAGTCATTAGTATACATTTTCTTATTTTCAAATTACCTTTTGTGTTCTCCTTTCTAAATGTTATACTATACCCAAACATACATATGTTTAATTTTATATAGATATGCATTATAAGTTAGGATCCACATATGAAGGAAAATATGTATTTTTTCCCTTTCTGAGCTTGAGTGATCTCACTTAATATTATACATTCTAAGCCCATCCATTTTCCTCCTAAACCTGTGATTTCATTTTTCTCTAGAGCTGAATAATATTCCATTTCATACATGTACCAGGTTTTCAATATCCATTCATTTGTTGATGGACAGCTATGTTGAATAGAGCAGCAATAAGCATGGGGTGCAAATATTTCTGCCATCGGGTAACAGGTTCTTTGGGTGCATGCTCAGGGGTGAAATAGCTGGGTCACAAGTAGTGCTATTTTTTTTTTTATTTTATTTTGAGGAGCCTCCAAATTGATTTCCATAATGGCTGTATTAATTTGCACTCTAACCAGCAGTGAATAGGGATTCTTCTCTCTCCACAATCTCTTCAACATTTGTTGCCAGATTTCTTAATGATAGCTGTTCACTGGGATCTTAAGAGTAGTAACAATCTGAATTTCCCTGATGGTTAGGGATGTTGAACATTTCTAAAAATAGCTATCGGTCATTTGTGTTTCTTTTTATTTTTCAAATGTCTATTCAAGTTGTCAGCCTGCTTGTCAATTGGCAGTTTTATTTCCTTGGTATTTAATTTCTGCAGTTCTTTGCAAATTCTGGATATGAATTTTTATTCTTAGCATAGGGCATAGACTCACAAATGAAGAAAAAATTACAATTAAGTCAGTAATATGTGGAAGAGTTATTTAATCGCTGTTCACTGAAGACTTGAAGCCTGAAGCTTTGATCTGTTTTTATACTGGATGACTTTAAACAGTACTACTCAGGTGTTTATTATTAGTGGATGTATATTTCTTTAAGGAATTGTATTGGGCTTTGCAAATGCACTATATGTCTCAAAAATATCACCACAGTCAATGCAGTGTTTTCAGCTACTCCAGAAGGCTTTAAGGGGATTCTAAAGTGATTATGATTAGCAAGCTTGATATGGAATAATTGCCAGCTCTTTCCTCCCATTACAGGTGATTTCGTGAAATACTCCAAAATGTCGATCAATCAAGTATGCTATGCTTATCTTGTTTTACCTTGCTTGAAATTTATTAATACCTATATTGAAAACAGTGGGTAAAGACAATATATCTTAAACCTAAAAAGCAATATATTTCATCATTCAATATTGTTTGGCATTCTAAGCAGCATATGTTGTTTTTCTTGCTTCTTGCATTTGTGGATAGACCATTAGCCATGATAGTTTGCCCTCTTCATGATTTTATTCCATTTTAGACTTCACACATTCTGAGACAGGATGCTTCCCTTTCACACTCTCTATCTTAGCTGTTTAAGATTTGAATTGTTAATGTGTCTTGATTATTACAAGCTCTGACTCATTGGATTCCATTTCCAAGGCTGGAAATAGGCACCTTGGTGAAAGGGAAATCACTAGTCCATTTGAATGCTAATTGCTACACAAGCCCTGTATACTGTATCAAAGCTTAGCATAAACATGGTCATCAGGGGAGGCAGAAAAAACCATTAACATGCTCCCCGGGAGACAGAACTCATTAGAACCTACACCAATATCCAACAAAGAAGGAAAGGAGTCACTTAGCTGGACTGCTTCCTCTTCTGGATGTGCAATTCATATACTTACTGAGTTACGTGGCTTTATCTTGCCTTATTAATCTTCTCGATACTAGCTAGAAAGGGCATGAAGATTGCTAAGCCTTTTAAACTGCAAAAGTAGTAGCTAAGATAAAAATGACCAATAGAATAGAAAGAAGTCTACGCTAGAATGGAGTCCAGGAAAGTTTAGAGAAGGCTGTGGGAAATTCTTTTTCTTTCGTGGAAATGAAAAATGTCTAACTTTCACAGGGAGGAATTTTCTAAATTCTCAAAGTTGTTCACTAATGAACCACATAGTCTGTCTCATGTCCATATGATCTTAATCACAAATAATTACTCTGGTCTCATCTGGACTGTATCATGCCCTTCAACTAAGAGTTGATTTTGACATTTGTCTAGCACTATCTCTAGAAAGTTATTAAACTTATGAGTGTTTTAGCAGCCACATAAAAAAAAAACCATGACACCAGGGGAAGAAGGGGCCTGACACTGGGCAGAAAGAGATTGGAAAGCAACATTTTACAAGACAACTCTTCGTGACTCTTGCTTGGGTTTTCTATTTCTTCCCATACTAATTTAAATAAAATAAGCTCTTTCAAATAGAACTAGATTTATATCAGCTTACCTGACATACCTTACCTTTGTTGTTACTATCAGTTCATTTTTAATTCTGCATGAGTTAGATAATCTGGGCGGATGGTAAACCCAGAATCCTGGGACCTGTGCCTCTGAAAACCTGGTGATCCTACTATAGATATGGCCATGGACTTCAAAGAGGTGCGTTAATTAAACAGCACTACATCTGTTCATTCTCAGTGAATACAATTTCTCAGGTTCCCTGGAAGATGGCGATAATGCTGTGCAGACGGCATGTCTTTTGAAAAGACAAGCAAACAGAAAGAGCATCATTGTGTGATGTTTGAAGAGGTGCAGACCAAATGACCTTGTCTTCTCAAATTAATTAGTGTTTACCTGGTTTTAGAGTTCTCATGTAGAATGCTATGTTTCGTTTTGACATCAGGCTACTCAAATTGTTTTCTCACAAGTTCACGTGTTTAAGGTGACATGAAAAACTATGTGCGGTTCAGTACTCAGGATGCCGACGCAGAAGGATCAGGAGTTCAAGCTCAGCCTGAGCTGTATAGTAAGATCCTATCTTAAACACAAAGGGGATAGAATAGTGCCAAACTCGGAATCACATCCTCCTACTAAAATGATGGCACATGGTGAGTGTGTTAGTTGGTTCCATTTATAGATAATAATTTATTTCCCAGTTCTGTAGTTAGGGAAGATCAAAGCCAAGGCAATGGGGGGTAGGTTTGGTATCTGATGAGGACCTCTTCTTTGCTTCTAGGATGGAGCCTTGAATGCTGCAACCTCACATGTAGAGAGAATGAAAGCGCAAAAATGGAAAAAGCTTCTTTCGTGTCTCCTCTATGAGGTACTAATCTCCTTCAGGAAGATTCTTTCCTCCCTCCTCAAAGCCTCACCTCTCAATGCTAGCTAGCACACTGGAGGTCAAGGTTCAGTGCATGACTTTTCAGGGACATTCAAACCATAACACAGGGTCCCCTAGTCTAAGTGAGGTAGCAGTCAATCTTCCCTTTACAAATATATATTGAGGGCCTTAATGAAAGTATTCTAGATAACATGCTAAGCACAGTTATTCAAAGAGCTCCTCCCAGGCAGGATTGGGTATTTTTTTTTTTAACAAATTAGCCACAATGTGGTAAGTCAAGCCATATTCCTAGAAATTAACAGCATAAGAATATTTATAAAGATTTTAAACCTGAGTCCCGTTGAAATAACAATTGTAATTTATATGCCCACAGGCTCTCAAAATGGATTCTTTGCAGCCCAGTAGAAAAGAAAATGTAATCTGTTAGGAACAAAGTCAATGTTTTAGAAAAAGGAAACACAGCTTAAGAGTAAAGGGCTTTCATGAATTTATGTTCACGTCAACTGTTCACTGATTAACAAATACTCACGTGGTGGTAGTCTTCACTACATGAACCCAAGCTTTCCTTCCTATCAGACTCACACGTGTTCAGGCATAATTTGAAGGACTGGTGGGGAGCAGGCAGGAATGAGTGTTTACACGGAGGATCAGAAAGCCTCCTTGAAAAGTACAAATTCATCCTGGGGGTGGGAAAGGTCAAGAAGGCTGAGTTTGATTGAAGGGCTGCTGGCAAATACTGAACACAGAAGGAAGAAAGGGTTCTGAGCATGGCGTGTGCCTCTGAAATGTGACATAATCCAAATCTCATTATCTCACATGATTAAAGTTGTTGGATGTCAGGGCTGAATCGTAAACGAACACGTGCCAGTCAGAAGAACTACTGTTCCTTAACGGTTGTGAGAGGAGAACAGCAGGAAACATTGGCAGCGTTGGTGCTGATGGTGCTTGCGGTACCAGTGGGGCATGGCATTGGCATAGATCACGGTGAAAATGCCAGCAACAGTGTTGGCAGCCACCCTGTGACCAAGGCACTGGGAAACATGACCTTGGCAATACCAAGGTATTGGCTAGATTCTCTATCCAGTCCTGTACATTTTAGGATAACACTATGTAAGAAAAGAAGGGATAATAACAACTTCTTTGTTTCTTTCCTAGCTGATTATGTTATTTTCTAAAGCAAGAAGATCTTGGATAAGAAGTAGCTAAAGGGGAAACGTAATTTAATTTCTATGCATATTCAATCGGAGCTATTTGCTTTCCAGTGTAGTTGGATCCGTCTGCATGTTATTCAAAAAGAGAAGTCATGCCTCTACTTTGAAAGTCTTCAATGTTCAAAGATATGTGAGGTGGTTGGGATCGTTCCAGGAAAAACAGTGCAGTGTTAAAAGAACAGGAAAGGACTGAAAAGAGGATTCTAGAGTGCTGCTATTCAATGTCTATACTCATTGACTCAGTAAAGCTGAGCTGATGTTACAGAATGAAAGTGTTTAGTATACAGACTGATGGTAAGTGATAAAAAGCAACCCAGGCAAAAGGCAGAGACCATTAAGAAATCAGAAAGGAATGAATGAATGAATGAGTGAATGAATGAGTGAATGACCATACATTCACTCATTTAAAGAATGAAAGGAGCAGGTGTAGTGGCATGTGCCTTTAATCCCAGCACTTGGAAGGCAAAGGCAGGTGGATCTCTGTGAGTTTGAGGCCAGCCTGGTCTACAGAGTGAGTTCCAGGGTGGCCAGAGCTACACAGTAAGATCCTGTCTCAAAGCAAACAAACCAACGGAGTGAAAGGAAGTTAAGTAGAATGGCTGAACAAACACTGGAATTTCCAATGGAAGCAAGAGTAGAGGGCACTGTATATGTCCTTAAGCAGTGACCGGCTTGTAAAAAGTTGCATGTAGTGTATTTCAGACTCAGGACTCACAGGACCCAAGCAGGATCTGACCTGAAAGTTTCCCCACTGAAGACCAGAAGCACCCTATGAGTTTACAAAGTAGGAAAGCAAGTTGTAGTCCTACCTAGCTTTGTTGTCTATGAACCACAACAATGACCAGCATGTCACCATAGCCCAATGAGTGCCATACGGGCACGCATAGTTTTATGCTAATCAACAACTTTTTAATTGGACTTGAGGTCTACTCAACAAGAGGGAAATCATGCCTCATCCTGGAAGCCAAGCCAACTTCCTCTGGGGCTAGTGAAGTCATGGATCGTGGAGGAGAACCTACAATTTCCACTTTACTAAATCAGCATAATTACTAACTACATTCTAAATATTTATCCTTATACCCACAGATAAGTGTAGTTCTCACCCCTCATCAAGAAACTTCTCTTTACAACAGATGGAGAATGGCATGGAAAACCCAAACCACAACCAGTCAAAATGCAGAATCCTAGAGCCCAGTCCCAGTGCACACATCTACAGCACAACTTCTGCCTCAAAGGCTCAGGGATCATTGCAGGAGAGGGAGCAGAAAGATTGTAGGAGCCAGAGGTTCAGGGAGTTGGCTGGGAGATTATGTCTTCGAAAGGTAAGAAGCTATACTCATGCAATCTCACCAGCATGGCTACCTAAACATGACCTGAACAAGGATAGAACCAATGAACCTGCTAATGTGGAGGGGGCTGCTCAAGAGGCCTCCAGCCTAGACAAAGAACTACAGGAGACTAAGGAATGTTGGGAGTGGGAGAAATAATCTTCCCAGTTGCTTTTCCAATACCAAGTGGTCAGCCCTGAAATCATGTGCACACAAGTAACTATATGGACAGAGCAGGTTGTAGTTACATATTTGGGAGGGTTTACATGTCTTTTAATAGCCAGGAGAATATTGTTGATACTTATCTTAAAGGTAGTAAGTAAAACAAACAAAGGAAGGAAGACAGTATAGGGACTCAGAAAGGATTTCCACGACATTGTTTCTATTTTCTTTGTTTAGAAATGTGACAAAACATGACATTTTGTTTATCATTCACACACACACACACACACACACACACACACACACACACACGAGAGAGAGAGAGAGAGAGAGAGAGAGAGAGAGAGAGAGAGAGAAGACAGACAGACAAGCATAGAAACAGAGACAGGGACAGGGATACACAGAGAAACAGAGAGAATAGCTATAAGGCTATTTTAATAGCCAGGAGAACATTGAAAACAATTTAAAGATAGTAAGTAAAGGTAACAATTGAAGAGAGATAATGTGGACTCAGAAAGGAGAGAAGGCCTTCCCACAACACCATTCTTGCTCTTTTCTTTATGTAGAAATATGACATATTGTTCATCATTTTTTGTTTTGATAAGCATCCAACACTATTTATCTCACAGGAAATAAAGGAAACAAGATGTGCCTATTGAGAATGTCGCTGCTTCTATCTCGTGTAAACTGGCTTACCCTAGAACAGAAATCTATGAGGAAGAAGATGTTTAGTAAGTGAAGAATGACAATGAGTAACTGCTCAGATAGCAGTTGGCTTGAAGCGTTATTCCCCTAAGCATCTGGAAGTGGTAGGTCAGGATGCATTGCTTAAGGGAAGGTGTATAAAGAATGGGCTGCCAGCAACTGAAACGTGTTTCTGTTATACCACGTATAAATCTGATTTGAGCTAGCTTGTGAAAAGATTTTCTTTTGTTTGGAGTAAGGTAGCATCTGAGATTTTCTTAAGAGAGTCAATGGAGGTGATGGAGGGGTGAATCTGAACCACAGAAATGGGTTACTTGTAACACTGGAGTGTGCTCTCTCTATCTCCTTCCCCATGTCTCTCCTCTTGACTATACTTTCTCCTCTCTCTCCTGTCTGTCTTCGTCATTTACTTTACTTTCTAGCAATTTACTCCATTTTCCTGGTTCATGTGACTATAATGATGGGGCATTTTTAAAATTAATTTTTATTTTTTAGTTAGCATATAACATATTAGATATTATGGTGGCACTTTCGAATAGTTTGTTTCAGTAGATGCTCTTTCTTCTCACCTCTTCCACCTGTCTGCTACCCCTTTTGTAATACTTCCCAGTCTGCTGTCTGCTCTCATGTCACATGCATCCTTTTGCCCTTCCTGGCCACTGTTGTATGTATGTATGTATGTATGTATGTATGTATGTATGTATGTAAGTATGTATGTATGCATGTATGTATGTATTTACCTTCTCTTGGTCCCTCCCCTTTTTGGGGGGTCTTAGCTCTATCACATTTACAGACATTTATATACATACATGTCTGTCTGGCAAGCTAAAATCTGCATGAGAAAAAGAATGGGAGTTTTGTCTCCCTGAGCTGGGGTCACCTTGCTTATTATTAACTCTCCAGATTCATCCATTTTCCTACAAATTTCATTTCTATGTACAGCTGAATGAATTTACATTGTTTAATGTACCACATTTTTTTTATCATCTATTCATCTGTTGATGAACATCTAGGTTGGTTCCCATTCCTAGTTTTTTGTGAACTTGTTATGCAAATTGCAGGTTGTGAAGCCCTTTGGGTATATATACCCAGGAGTGTCATTGCTACATCATATGTAAGTAAGTTCCATTTTTAACTTTTAAGGAAAATGACTCCTCATAGTGATTTTCACAACACAATAGTTTTAATTTTCCTGGAGCATTTTTTATAATTCAGTTCCAGTTCTAAAATTTAGGAGATAGTGCTGGCTAGCCTACTGCTATTAGCTCTACCGTGATGAAACATTTTCACGTAGCAATACAGAATCATATTAGATGAAATATGCAACTTGCTCACTGATGAGATTCATTGTGCCTCTCCCCCCACAGTGGTAAATATAGTTTATATCACTTATACCAGCTTTCTTGCAATGCTTACCCTCACCTACTTGATATATCATAAATCAGTTTGAGATGGTAGAACAGTAACAACAGTAGAAAAACATTATCTCAAACATGGCTTTGATGAATCTCATTGTGTATTACTATACTTCTCATCTCTTTAAAAAATTTTTATACTGACTTATTCGTGTTGGGTTTATGCACACATGGGTGTACCACACTGTGTGTTTATAAGTCAGAGGACAAGTTGCAGGAGTTGGTTCTTGTAGCTAAATGTTTTTCTGTGTCCCACCTGGTCCACAGCTGCTCAGACCCAAGTAAACACACAGAGGCTTATATTAATTAAAACTGTTTAGTCATTAGCTCAGGCTTACTACTGATTAGCTCTTACACTTAAACTCAGCCCATTTCTGTTAATCTATATGTTGCCATGTGTTCCGTGGCTTTACCTGTGTGCCGGTACATGCTGCTGCTCCCTGGATGGCGGGCTGGTGTCCACTGACTCAGCCTTCTTCTTTCAGAATTCTCTTCTCTGCTTATCCCACCTATACTATACTTCCTGCCTGGCTACTGGCCAATCAGTATTTTATTTATCAACCAATCAGAGCAACACATTCACAGCATACAGAACATCCCACAGCAGGTTCTTTCCTTCCACTACATGGCTTCTATGATTCAAATTCAGATAATCAGTCTGGGCAATGCATGCCTTTAAGCAGCTTCGTCATCTTGCCACCCCACCTCTCTTCTCCGGCTGGCAAGCACTGACTCAACTTCTGGTGTATGTGACTCATGGCTTTTCTTCCCTCCTGTACTTCATTATTCACATTTGTAAACTTCATAAATTTTGCTAACATTAGTAGTCAATAAATTATAATCTATTCTCCTATAAATACTAATAAATTACTGTTACTAGGTGACACTGATTTAACCTATACCTTCCACAATTACCAAGCTTGATCACAAATAGGAAGTGTCTACAGCATAAACACTTTCTTCTCTTCCCTCCTTCTACCAAACTCCTTTTTCCCAACAAGTCCCCATCCAATTTTCATGTCTTTTTTTGCCACTGAAATTTAATTAGGTGAGGCATTTACTTGAATGAGAGCAATTTCCTAGTGTCTACATTGCTGAGGATTATAGATTCTCCCCCATTGTAACCGTTAACTGTCTCTAGCTCCTCAGAGAGGTGTTGGACCCTATGAGCCCCTCCCACATCAATAATGGAAAGTTGATACGTCCAATCTTGTCCAGGAAGTGTACTGCTATGAGTTCATGGGCGCAACAGACATGTAATGTCCACAAGAAGGTGTTTTGCCTGTTTTTCTGATTCTTCAGCTCTTGCATGCTTTCCACTCCATTTTCCGTGATGTTCCCCTAAGACTTGAGGGTGTGATGCAGATGTCCTGCTCAGGACTGAACACCCAATAGTCACTTCTTGTCAGTGCATTGACTAGTTATAAGATAAACACTTAGGTCCCTAGTGATTTGCATGTATTGCCAACTCACTTAATTTTCATTATACTATTAGGAGATAAGTTTTTTTCATGCATGCCCATTTTAGAGATGAGGAATCCTTAAGCCAGGAAATTTATATAATTAACTTAAGATCACACTTGCAAATGTTAGATCTGATTTGGTGTCATACTCATATTGATTCCAGTAGAACATGTACCCTTTTTCACCATGATACGTTACCTAGGCTAAGCAGGTAGGGAAGCCTGGTAGCTTATTAACCCAGTAAACTACATATGCATCTGTGTGTGATTTCCTCCTTTGTATTATGAACTATTGACACATTCCAATTAAATATTCTTAAATCTTCAAAATGGTTGTGAATTACAAATTGCTTAAAATGTCAGATCAACCATCTTGAAAATGGAGAGCCTCAATTGTGCACAGATGCATCATATAAAATTATAGCAAAAGTAGCAAGGTGACATATCCACATGCACGTGAGAAATTGCCTATCTATAAATGTCAGGCCACCTATCACTGAGACACGAATATTCTCCAGCCTGTATTCCACTGAGATTTCTGAATACCTTTTTCATAATTTCTTCTCTACATATAACCTCTCTGCATTTTAAACTGAAGCTCTTTTGTTAACATTAATGGCAAATAACATTATTCATTCCATAGCTAATAATATTATACCATTATTGGATGTACCACTATAACTTAGGATCTCCTTGCTAATTTCTATTGTAATATTTAGATGATTTAATATTTGCCACCTATAATATTTAGTTCTATATCTATAGATATATGGTATATAAAACTAAAACTTCCCTCCCAGGAGAAAAATGTATATAATTAGGTAAAATGTCTAACTAGTAGAGTATTCATTTATATTAACATTTTTAGCAAGACTGTCTTTAGTGAACATGATAGAAGAGGCAGGATTTTCTAACTACTGCATACCTTCAGGGAAATGTTTATATCAAGCTACGGAAGGAAACTGTCAGCTACATAGCTTCGAAAGGCATTCTGATTGTAAATGAGAATGCAATGGCTAGCATGTCTAACCACTGCTGAGACCTTTCCCTAGCTGGCATTCCATCTTTGGGTTTTGTGTTATCAAACAAACCTACACTGTTTTCGACCTTGCAAAATCTCTTTGAGCCTCACTGAGTTTTAAAGCCTTAAATCAAGATCCTGCGAGGATGAGATGATTCTTGCAAGAATGATAACCTGCAGATAAGGCGAAATGAAATTTAGTTGGATGTTGAAATGACTGGGTCTAACTCTGGCAATGGAAATGTCAATCAAAGGGCCTCAAGTCAAGGCTAAATCCAAACTTCTGTTTGAGTTCTAAGACTGGATACCTTGGTTATTATTGCTTTTGGTATATTTATACAACCTTGAATTCCAAATTTAAAACCAGCCGTAGTAAACAAATATCAGGGGCTGAGTACACTGGTAATTTAATTTGAAGTGAGAAAAATGTTGGTTCCAAATCCCAAGCATTTGTACCTCGTAAATCAAGTCTGGCATTCTAGACTCTGGTGACTGCCCTGTGCTTTCCTATGGTGGTTATTTCCTTGTGAAGCTGGGGTTGGAGATGATGTGATGTGGGACAGCTTTGGAAAGTCATGGAGGAGAAGCAACGAACAATATTCCGTGGTTGTATTTTTGTAATGCAACATTATTACTGGTCATTAAATTAGGCACATTTTCAGCTTATGAAAGTACCAAAAGTGCACTGAATTTACTATATTGAAGTGGCAAGTGAAGTCTCATAAGGAACAGGGAATTTTCTACCATTGAACTCTGATGGCGGTGTGAATTATACTTGATATGCATCATGGCCTGGACAAGCAGTTTTTCTATAAATGTAGCTTTCTAAATAATATAAGATTGCGGGGATATCTTTGTTTTGTTTAAGAATGCTATGTTTATAAACTAAGGGCTCCGGCTTTTACTTATTAGCAAAATAAACATCAACCACTTCCCACCCCTGTAGTAACAGATCCGCTCATTGTTGCCCACAAACTATCTTCTCAATACTTTCGCTAACAGACTCTTTTGACTTTTAAGTGGATATAGAAATTAGCAAGCTGTGTTATTTTCTGCTCAGAAACCTGAAATGCAAGTGCAGTCTAAGTAACATAAAGGTTTTTCTTTGTTGTTTACCCCTAAAGGACTCAAGACCAATCCTTTAGCATTTCATTCTCAGGATGATGGCTTGATTCAGTTCGTTCAGAAGAAATCAGGGCAGCAGGTAGGAAAGACTTCTTTGGGGTCAGTGTCTGTTCGTGTGTGTGTGTGTGTGTGTGTGTGTGTGTGTGTGTGTGTGTGTGTGTGTGTGTGTATCATGCATGTGCATGTAAATGCTTGAATATGGGGGAATGTGCTAACTCATGTGTGGAGCCTTGTTGTCTCCTTGGATGGTTCTCCTCTTTAGTTTTTGAAACAAGATGTCTTATTGACCCTGGCTAGCTGAATGATCAGTGAGGCCCTCACTTTCAGCAATGGGATTACAGTGTGAGCTGTCACACCTGACCTTTATGTAGTCACTGGAGAGCTAAACTCAGGTTCCCATACTTGTGTGGCAAGCAATTTGTTCACTGTGACATCTCCCTATTTGTCTTTTGGACATTTTCCATTGGCTTTGAAAGCTGTAGTCATCCACTATGCAGGGCAATGGTTGTAGGATAAGTTTTGGAGGCCCTTGGAGAGGTGCGACCTGAAGTAGACCTTAAATATTAAATTCTGCATTATCACATGTCAATGTCATTTGAAGCTTCAAAGTTGGATTAGAGTTTGTAGAAAGAGGCAGTACATGGAAGGACATTGAAGATCTGGTTCTGTGGCACCCAATCCCCGAAGTTTTGGAAGGAGAATTAGAAGTGACTGCAATGAGAAGTCTGTTTCTATCCATCTCAGATATAGAGGGCAATGACAGGTCAAAAGTTCAACTCTCTCAGAGTTCATCTCACTGAAGCCAGGTTTATTGGGGTTACTTGAGAATGAATAGGTGGATGAATAACTGAGAAAGCCACCCCAACATGAGTGATGGCTCAAAAAGCCTTATCATTGGAGTCCCTTGTACATTTTCTAGGCAGTTATACCACCAAAAAGTCTCCTCCTCCTCCAACTGTCCTTTAGGGCATATAGAAACTCCAGCAGCTGCCTTGTGAATCATATATATTTCATGAGTCTCATGATCTACCTTTTGGCTTTCAGGAGCCTCATGAGGCTCCACTTAATTACTCAAAGGAATATTTTAATGTAGGAGAAATAGCTCTACACACACACACACACACACACACACACACACACACACAAACACACACTTCCATGACTTAGATCACCCTCAACAATTCCAAGTCATTCCTTTATATAAGTTACTAACTTGCCACACATTTTAAAAGTATTTTTTAACATCTTCATCTTCTCTCTGTTACAGGAAACGGCAATGGGAATGTAGTACAGTTGTAGAGTGGTATAAACAGCATTCCTGGCTTCAATCTCCAGCACCCCTTCCCATTCACAGAGAATAGTTTTCTCTTGTAATATATTCAAGTATCACATATTATAGCCATATCATAAGATGTCCCTAAGTCAGTAGATTGCTTTATCTATTTAATTGTGCATACCCTCTACCCATCCTGCTAGGTATTCATTTTCCTATATATTCTTGCCATAGCAGTCAATAATTTATCTACACTCTTCTCTCATATCTATGCTAGAAAGTCCTTCAGTTTAAATTGTTGGTACTTCTCAGATGCAGCAAGGTAAAATTAACAATCTTTACATGTATTGCAGTAAATATAATGTAGAGAAATATTTATTCTGATCTCTTACTCTCCTTTCAGTACTGAAGAGATTGGAGAATTAAAAAAAAGCTTTGCCTCCAAGCTCCTGAAAATTAGGTTCCATCAGTTGTGAATATCTGCCTGAGGCTAGAAAAGGTCTCATGCCATGCTTGGGACATTGATTGTGCCGAGGAGTAGGTGAAGAGGTGTGATTATCATTCACCTATTGTTCTTTTTCTGATGTGTTTGTGTGTTTCCTCCTGTTATGCTAAAAATTGAAAACAAGGTTTGAAGAGATGGCTCAGTAGGTAACGTGCTTGCTGCATAAGCTGCAAGCCTGTGAATCTGACTTTGGAACCCTGGAGCCCATGCGAAAGCTGGGCACAGCAGCACACCTGTAACTCCAGTGTTCAGGTGGGGCAGGTAGAGACAGGGGAATCCCAGGGGCTTGCTGGTGAGCCAAGTCTAACCAAAGGGTGAGCTTCAGGTTCTGTGAGAGACCCTGTCACCCAGAGGTAAAGCCATAGGTCTGGGGATGTAGCTCAGTGGTGGAGTGCTTGACTACCATGTAGGGGGTATGAGTTCAGTCCCCAGTACTGCAGAAGGAAAACAACAAAAGAAGACGAACAAGGCAGAGAAGCAAATGAGAGACGACACCTGGATGTCGCTCGTGCATCCACTTGGGTGAAAGCAGCCATCTCCCTGCCGTCAACATGAAGAAAATTTTCAGAACATAAAGACAGCTAGTTTTTTTTTCTTTTGTAGCAGTGTCACCGAGTCCATGAATGTTGAGGTACCCTTAGGGTGGCCCCCATGGTGGCTTTCTAATCCTGCCTAACCTGTGTTGATTTGGCATGGGCTCATTTGTGAAACCAGCACCACAATTTCAATTCTATTTGAGTTTGCGTGTTCTTAAATCTCTATCAGTTGGGCGTGTTCTCTTGTATTTTGTGGGTTGTTTCCTTTCCACATGACCTTCTCAGTTGATTAAAACAAAAAACGACATTTTAGAAACTATTCCCCACCTTCTGTTTTTGTCCTATTTTCTACCCTTGCCACTGCCTTCTTCCTCTTATACCACTATATGGTGTGGTCTCCTGCCATTTTCAGGACTATATGTGTGTATATATTTATACATATATATGAATAATATTAATTTCAGCTTGCCTCGGATATGCCTATTCCCTCTTCTGCATTTGCAAATAAAACCTTTCCAGACCTTTGAGGATAAATTAATTGCATTCCTCTCTGCAATTCACCAGCAACTCCTATATGCATTTCTTTCAAGCTTGCCCCATCACACTGAGTTTTGGATTATTCGTTTAGACACCAGGTTCACCTGGCTCTGAGCTCCCAGCAAGCAGGAAAATGGTATCCTTCATCTGCTCCTTCCATGCTAGGCCTTAGATCCATAAAGTCGGATCTAATTTCTGTTGTTTTTAAAGGCCTGTTTTGTGTCACAGATCCCTGCGGAAGCTTTGCTGTCTAATGAAGCCACAAAGCGGTTTTCAGTTTTGTCACGACTCTACCTGCAAAGCCACCAGTATTGTAACTGGAGGAAACAAATGAGACGCCCATTGACCCATTGAGGCATTGCAAAGGCGTAGACACACAATTATAGATCCTAAGTTTTATTGCATTGAAACCAATTCCCAGAATGTTGGCTCCTATCCAGTTTTGTAGAATCTATCTCATTATTTCTTCCAGACATTACTAGATAGCTAATAATAGCCAGTGTTGATATATCATTTCAAATGTTTGTCACCCGTGATTTCATGCTGACAACGACCTTAGAATTTGCTGGTAAACCAACTTGTGCTCTTTTCTTCAGGACGGTGAATGTATCTCATTATCATTCATAAGAATACTCACCCACAGCGAGACAGGGAGGCACTCTGCGTGAGAAGGCAGAGTGCAGACTAAGCAAGTCCCTGCCTGCCATCAGGGCACTTGATTCCATATGGGGAGAAAAACACCGACACTTGAGGAAAATAATGGACTACCCAATAAGTTACATAAAAATGGTACTAATGAGCTCTGCCTTACACAGAGTGTTAGTTAACGGTGGGATGGTGAGGAAGCAAAAGCTCGGGCAAGGAGAGCCTGCGCGTTAGTAAAGAATCGTGTCTTTGGCAGCAGTGAGGGCTCCCCACCATAACAATAGGGAGAGAAAAAGAAGGGAAGACATTTGGGGTTATGATGATAGAAGTGTGAGGGAGTTCACATTGTTTATGCCATTTTTTTTTATTTTTAATTTTTTTGGTTTTTTAGAGACAGGGTTTCTCTGTGTAGCTTTGCACCTTTTCCTGAAACTCACTTGGTAGCCCAGGCTGGCCTCGAACTCAGAGATCCGCCTGCCTCTGCCTCCTGAGTGCTGGGATTAAAGGCGTGCGCCACCAACGCCCGACTGTTTATGCCATTTATAAATGCAAAATATATGGTGTCATCTGTAAACTCAGGAGAAAAACGTTTCTCAGTAGCTTTTGCCCCATGTCTATAATGTTTTTCTTTCCTATTTAAATCATCTCGTTTCAGAATGTATTTCTCAGAAACTCAGAACTAAATTATCATCCCATCTGATTCTAAACACAGTTTTGTCCAATAATAAAGTAAACTCACAATAGTTGCTAACAGCTTTCTTGTTACTCAGATTTAATAGCCATTAAAATGTTTGGCATTGTGCTGTGGAGAGAGATGGGTGGTCTTTGATGGACGTTTATACCTATACAAGTAACTCAATTGTGACTGTCCCAAACTGAAAGCTCTTTCAAGGCTTTGTACATTCATACAAAGCACGGCCTTTGTTTGCTGTGAGTTAATAGCTTTAGCAAACATGTAGCCCAGATGGGTTTTGAATGAAAGGTGACCCTGGAAATCAAGTCACCTTGCTGGATGTATTAGAAGGGAAATAACTAATTACTGAGGAACAACTGTTGTTAGTTTGTACCCCAGGTATATAAATCCCTGGAAAGATAATACTTCTTGATTGAAGCTTTGATAAGCATAACAGCTTCTATTTTCTGCAGTCTCTGAAGATAGTTGAATGTTTTTCTACATGTGTCCAGGCAATTGCCTGCCAACTTCAGCTACAACAGAGTAAAGAATGACTTCTCATAAAAATGGCCTCAAATGAAAAAAATATGACATCTGTATAAAGGGCAATTAGAAGGCTAATCAGTGCTCTATGGAAAGGCAGAAAAAGAGTGATTTATTCCATCTGTACTGTATTATATCATCTCCATAATGTATAGTCATGGTTAAAGTTGTTTTGTAGTCTAATTTATTTTGCTAGTAGTGCTATCATTAAGTGAATTCCTTGAAAAAATGAGAATTACACAAGTTCTGTGTGTGTATGTTTGTGGCGTGTGTGTGCATATGGTATATGGCATGTGTGATGTGTATGTGTATGTATAGAGTGTGTGGTGTGTGTGGATGGTGTGTATGTATGTGTAATATATAACACATAGTATATGTGTATGGTATGTGGTGTGTATGTGTGATATGTGTATAGTGTACATGTATGGTATAGGCTGTGTGTGTGTGTGTGTGTGTGTGTGTGTGTGTGTGTGTGTGTGTATGTGTGTGTGTGTGTGTGTGTGTTGCTACAGGGTGGTGTTTTGTTATTTTCTCCAAGTAAGATGTTCTAGGAATATAAAGCATGAAGTTTTATCACACTACTCACTGACATTTTCCCATTGCGTATTTTAAAAAAAAAAACCCTAATTTTCAAACTTAGAAGTGTATGTAGAATCAGTTTAATTAAACATATACAGTCAGAGGCTGGAGAGATGGCTTAGCAGTTAAGAGCACTGGTTGCCCTTCCAGAGGTTCTGAGTTCAATTCCCAGCAACAACACAGTGGCTCACAACAATCTATAATGGGATCTGATGCTCTTTTCTGGCATGCATGTACTCAGGCAGAGAGAGCACTCATACATACATAAATAAAAAATTTAAAAGACATTATATACATACACACATACATATAGTATTTTTTTTATAACTGGTGCTTGCAACTCCACATGTGTGCATTCTAGCTCACCATGTAATTTCCTAACCCCACTTTAAAGATAGGAACAGCCAAAGAGGGCAAGAATACAGACCCATCATCCACCAGAAAGATCACCTGCCTACTAGCGCCACATTGGGTCAACTTTTCCTTCCATCTTGGATTATTTTTGTATTTTCATAAAATAACCCATCCCACAAATGCTGTGAGGCAAACTTCTCTTAAATATTTCACTACATGCTAGTTCATATGTACAATTAAAATGGAACTTGTCATTAAGAAATGAGAAGAATTTTATTGCAGTCAGTTGATGCTATTCCTCATTCACCCTTAGTTAGCTGGACAGTAAACCTAAGTGATGGTGACACCATATTAGGTGCAATCAGGTTACCAGACAAGTCACTGCTCATGAAACATTATCACAGTGTATTAGTTCCCTTTCTTACACATTTGCTTCTTGGGATTTCTCTTCTGTTATTCTCATAACACACATTGAATGTATTTATATTCAAAGTTTCCCCCATGACTCTGAGGTTGACCTGGGACCTACAAAGAAAAAATTAATCATCCTTAGATGCTAAATTGAAAGACTCCAGTCATTCCTTATTGTTCTGAATGATGGTGGGCAGGAGTTACATGTGCTACAACTAGCCTACAGTTATTTGTTCTTAGAAAGACAATAGAAGGAGGCAGGGCACTGAGAAAATACATAGTTCATCTTTATCTTTTTGATCATCCTGAAAATACTTATGGAATTCCTATTCTCTGTCAGGAATTGTGCCAGGTACTTGATATATGACAATAAAGAAAAGAGACAAGAACTCTATTCCCACGAACTTCAAAGAGGTATTCAGGTAGCAAACATGCACACCTACAAATCACATTTTTCAGAGAAGAGCTGGGTATAATGAGTTCATGCAACACAGCTCATGCTCACGTGTTTCGTCTTGGAATGCAGTCTGCACTTTACCGCACAGATGCCTTTCCTTGTCTTCTGTTAGCAGCCCTTGACTCCTATGGCTCCATTTGAATTCATCTTACTTTGTTGTTGTGAAACAGAGTCTGAAACATGAAAGTGTCTGTCTAGAGAAGCTTAAACTAGGAACAAATTAAAGAGTGTGGTAGTGATGTTTTCATTAAATGTAGGCAAAATTTAGGTACAAATAATTCCAATGAGATAAAATGAGTAAGGAAATGCTGAGAGAGAGAGAGAGAGAGAGAGAGAGAGAGAGAGAGAGAGGTTTTACAAGATTTCATGTAGCTAGTTACTTTTTTTTAAATCTAAAAATGCATTCTTTCACCTTTAGTGTTGGTTTTCTCTTGTTTTATCGTCAACCTTTTCTTTTAAAATTAATGCAGTACTTAATTTAACATGTCCATTTGAATGGTTGTGGGATGTCACCAAATATCATTTGTCCAAATATTATTCTGTTACATGGGAGTGAGGAAGACTCCACATGAACTAACATTTGAAAGTTTAGCCTGAGTAAGACAGACTGCCTTTACTGGTGATGGGAATGGCCCCATCTAACCAACTGGATCCTTGAATAGAACAGACAGACTGGAGAAGACGGAACGTCTCCTGCCTGGCAACTGGAGCTAAAACACTAGTCTTTTCAGAACTTTGGACACAGAGACTAAATGAAACAGTGGGTGATGTTTCTGCAAATTGAGACAGTGTGCTTCAGGGTGGAAGCTGTTTCATCTTCTCCCCTAGTTCTCAGGCTTTGTGATAGATCAGAACACTGATTCTCATGTCCTCTTAGACCTGAACATGGCCTCTATAATCACAGTAGTCAATCATGGGCAATAGAAGAGTCTTCTAATGATTGTTTCTGTAAAACACTGAGTGTTTTTAATACACATTTTATAGCATAATGACTTGTAGAATTGAAATGAAATTCTCATTTTATTACTATGACATTGACTTCTACTGTTGCTAGGATTTTTACTTGCTTTGTTTCAAACAAATATTGACATATATCTCCTTGTTCAGTTGCTCATAGTATAAGAATGAACTGAATTAACTCATTGAACTTAGAAAGATAGTCAAATACTGATCATCATTTTCCAATGGCTTGGACATCTTGGCCTGCAGTGATGGAGTTCCACAGAGTGTGCAGCTCATAAACAAAATGGATCTTTCCATCATCATAGTTTTGGAAGCTGGAGGCTGAGGTTAGGGTGACAATGTGGTCAGGTTCTAGTGAAGGTCCTTTTCTGGGTTGTAGGTTGTTATCATCTCATTGCATTTTCAGAAGGGAGAGAGAGTGAGACCACTCTCTTGGATCTTGTGTACATGAACACCCATCTCATCCATGAGAAGGCTGGACCCAATCATCTCATAACTCAATTACCTGCCAAAGCATGAGCCCTAATATAGTCACACTGAGGGTTAAATTTTCAATATGGGATTCTTGGGAGGATACAGATACTTAGTTCTGGCAGCCAGTGTTGACCAAATATCTGATAGCTATTCCCTCTGTAATAGAGACAGAAGTAGGAGCGTTAAGATGAGTCTGGCTTCTCGCTACTCTCTGGTATGGTGGTTATTGTTAAGCAGTGATTTGTAGAAATTTGTATATCTGTTTTATGTTCAAAATATACTTATTCACATCTTTTAAGCCATTTAAAGTTACAATAATTATTTTCCAATGCTTTTAGGAGATTCGTCAAACTACTACATCAAATACTTTAAATAAATTGTACTTTAAACGTGGAAAAGTTGGCATTACAAACATAATGTTGATGGAGTTCGAGACATGGTCCCCCTGAGTGTGATACCTCAGCATATGAGATGACAGCAGGATGATGTTCCCGACACCTTTACCCTATTTTCTCTGACCGTGTTCTGACACAGGCCTTGAGATCCTTGTAGGAGAGGTACTCACTCTACATCATGGTTAGGGAAGACTGCCCTAACCTGGGAAATGAAAGGGCACATGGGACTCGGAAGAAGCAGGTCTTGCCAAGCCGGCCTCACTGTTCACGTTAGAGCATATCCCCTTTGTACAATCACACTCCACTACTTTACACACCCTCATTTAACTCAGAATAAAAACTGGTGTCTTCGTCTTGAAAGGCTCTGTTGTCACATGCACCTTACAGAAGTAAATACATGTACACAGAGTCGTTTTTTGACTTCTTCTTTGTTAATCATGTCTCAGCTGTGAACCTTGATCTGGGTGAGAAATGAACATTTTTTTTTCTCCTTAGTGTTAGGCAGAAGATCAACTAAAATATTAATGAGGTCATTCTTTGGCATTGTTGATATTACTAAAAGGTATTTCAGGTTTTCTTCCAGTAGGATTGGCTTAATAGACTCTTAATGTATTTTTAGATTTATTTCCCTACAGCAAAACCCCAGTTGAACTCATTGCTTTTTGTTTCTCTTCTTATAACCTGTGATGTACCCATAAAAGCAAATATCTGTAAGTGCAAGGTGACTTTGGGGAACAAATCAACAGAATTAGTAAACCATTCTCCTTTCTGACCTTTCAGACTTTTCTCTTAAAATGAAGAGGAGAGAGCTAAACCACATTCTTACTGCTTTGAATTCATTTGAAAATAGGCTGTTTTAGCTTTGTTTTTTGTCAGTTTTGATTCAAAAACTGACAAAAACTAACCTGGGATTGATAGAGTTTCTTTCAGCTTCTAGCCTATAGCCTGACATCTAGGGAATCCAAAGCAGAAACGCAAGGGAGGAGCCTGGAGTTGAGAACTTCAGTTGAGACCCTGGGGGAATGTGGCTTACTGCTTGCTCACAGGCTCACAGTCAGTTAACTTTCCTGTTCAGGCCAAGCTCACTTGCCTAGGGACAGCACTGCCTATTGTAGTGGGTAGCCGGTCCAGCTTTGACCCGGAAGTACCACCCCCTTTGAGGCTTAGGTAACTGTCATGCCTACAAGGCAGAGCTGAGAGAGGAGCCCTGAAGACCTGATCCGGATGGGCCAGCTCTCTTGGTTCCTGGATCCTGGATGCTGGAGGTAGACTGAGCCGTTCTCCAGAGAACACTGCCGGACTGTGCCACGCCTTTCCCAGACCCTGTAAACTATCCCTTCACTTGTAAGTTACCCCACAAAACAACCCCCCCCTTTAACTAAGTGGAGTTGCCTTAATATTTAATCCAATAACCCATAGTGAGCTGAGCCCTTCTGTATCAATTAGCAATGAAGAAAATGCCCTGTAAACATTTCCACAGGCCAATCCAAAGGAGGCAATTCCTTATGTCAAGTTGACAGCTGAAGCTATGACACAGGCCAAAATGCACCTCATGTAAATAAAAATATTTTTTGGTAATTAAAATGTAATTACATTGTTTTCCCTCTTCCCTTTTCTCCCTCCCAAACACTCCCTCCTTTGCTCTCTCTCAGGTTCATAGTATCCATTTCTTTAATTGTTGTTCTATGTGTATATATACAACCTGTCCAGTCTGTATAATGTTACTTGTATGTATGTTTTCAGTACTGGCTATTTGGTGTTGGATAACCAATTAGTGAGCTCTTCCCTGGCAAAGACTATTTCTCCCACTCATTATTAGTTACCTGTAGTTATTTGTCTAGGGTGGAGGCTTCATGAGCTTTCTCTTTCCACATTGCCATGTCCATTGGTGTCCTCCCTGTTCAGGTCATGTTTAGGTAGCCCAGTTGGTGAGACTTCATGAGCATAGCTTCTCTGACATTTCTAGGAGATCTAATCTTGGAGCATACTGTTTTCCTCTGGTGCTTATAATCTTCCTGCCCCTCTTCTGCAGTGACCACTGAGCCTTAGGTACAGGAGCTGTGCTGTAGATATATTGGCTGTGGCTGGGCACCACGTGGTCACTTGTTCTCTGCATTTTAATCCATTGTGGTTTTCTGTAGTGGTTTCCATCTATTGCAAGGAGAAGTTTCTTTGATGAGGGATGAAATCTACCAAATGCACCTTTTAAAGGAAAAAAGTACATTGTTGACAAGTTAGAGCTATTGCACATACTACTCTATTGCACATACTAAATGATAATGCTCAGATAATCACAGCATTGATAATGATAAACTGACGAGACACGCTGAATTTTAGTAAAGGACTTGTCAGCAATTAAAGACAGTGCAGAATTTGATACTTACGAAGATAGAATTAGAAAACAATTGAATCTTTACTACAAGATCTGTGTGTCTTGTGAATTACTGGTGTGTGCGTGTGTGTGTGTGTGTGTGTGTGTGTGTGTGCATGTGTGTGTATTCATAAATGAAGGGGTTAAACTCTCCCACTTTCACAACTGAGTTTAGGTTCCAGTTCTCTGAGAAGGACAAACAGATGTCTTTTCCAACAAAGGGCCACTTATCTACAAGGCCTTTACATTCAGGGTCAAGAGAGAGAACAAACACAGAGGATATAAGTCAGTCTCACAGTATCTCAAGGACAAGCCCAGGAGCCCCTTCTGAGTCACATCCAAGCTTGTGCAGATGTGTCCAAAAATGATAAGACTAAACCTCAACCAATTAGAAATATACAATGTAACTGCTGCTTGCTTAACCAATTATGAAGCTGACCCTGAAACTCCCCTTAGCTGTGCTTAAAAGGAGACTGCAATCCCTCTCAGGTTGTTGCCATTTTGTACAGGTGAATGACCCCACATATGCATGCAGGTATAATAAACGCTCTTTGTTCTTGCACACTATTTGAGTCTGGGGTCTTCCTTCAGTATTTCTTTGGACCCTACAATGAGCTTGTTGTACACTGTAACTCTAGATGACAATGTGGTATACAAGAGAACACTAGTAATTGTATGTAAACCAGTTGTCTACAATTCTGTTTCATTGTCAAGAAGGGCTAGTAAATAAATTTTATCATATAGTTAATTCTAGAGGTGGTGAGGAAAAACAACAGTGAACAAAATTAAGCAAAATAATTTTTGCCCCTTGGCAAAGGAACCAATTGTGAGGACCCTGCAATAGGCAGTGAGCTATTAGGACAATTAGTCTCTGTCATTGGAAGTCCTATATATCCCTATGGGTGGGAGAGGTCAGGATTCCCGGAGGGAAGTCATTTGTCCACTTTCGCACAAACTGGTCTGTCTTCCAGCAAGTGATGGAGGTCCTTTGAAATTAAGTACAATTTCAATGAATTGGCACAACCTGAAATCAATACCTTAACATGAGCAATCAACAGTTCAAAGGCCCAAGGCCAGATTGAAGCTGTTCAGAAACCAGCTACTCAGGCAGAGAAGAGGAAGAAAAATAAAGTTTCTATGATCATAAGGGCACAGCTGAGAGTTTCGTAGTCTTAAGGATTTTCCTTTGAATAAAGAAATAACACTGTAACAGTAAAGGATCCAGGGTAAATGACTTAGGCAGTAATGGTCATTCTTTCCATAGTGTGTGCCAACTTGCATACCCAAGTGGCTAGAAGTGATCCCATGTGTCTAAATGGTAGCTCTCTCAGGCACAAGTCAATGATTGGACTGATGACTCTTGGCATGATGTCATCTAAATCAGTTGAATGGAGGTTCTTTTCTCACTAGGAGAAGTAAGACCTGGTTTATCATTTCGTTGTCCCAACAAGTCTCATTCTATGAATTCAAAATGGAAAGTCTATTCTTTATTAAACGACACTAAAGATGTATTCACTTAGCTTACACTGAAGCCAAGCTGATAATCTAGGTATAACCACTCTGTATTTATTTTTTGGATTTAAAGGTGAGTTTATGGTGCAATAGGTAATTTTTAGGAATTGGAATTTAAGACATTTTAATCTTCTGGAAGCTTAGCTGATTCTGGATACTACTAAATGGTTTCTTTTTCTACGACATTATTTTACAGAAAACACATCAACATACTGTTATTCTAAGGATTACTTAATCAATTCTTAATTTTCATATCAATTTCCTTTTTTAAAATGTAATAAGGTTTAGACAAAGTACTGATTTTTTTTAATATGAGGAATAGAACATTTTGCACACAAAATAATTCAATAAGAATTTACACAAATTTGTCTCTTTCCTCTTCTTTAACATAGGGATGCTGTATTTCAGGGTGCTATCATTTGAAACAGTAATCCTCATAACAAATATTGTGCCTTTTGGTAAGTAAAGAAAATATGACTCAGGTTGTTTTCTTGCCTCACTTTCCCAAGAATATCATCAATTGACTAACGATGACTACTGGACTCTATCTTTCCATTTATGAACATATTGTCTTTGGGAAAGCATGTTACCAACATATTGTGTAGCTGTTTTTCAGCTTGTTGTTCAGTGATACATTCCAAGGAGACAAAATATTTCTACATTCAAAGTACCTCTCTATCAAAAAGGTCACTTGATCACTTAACTTACTTCATCTCCATCTCTTGTGTCTCCTCTGCTTGAGAGCATCTTGGTGTACACCTGTCGTGGTTATGATGTTTTTTTCTGGATTTTTGCTAGCACCAGGAAACCACGTGCATTTTATGAAAACAACTGGACCTGTCTACATAGCTTCCCAACGGTCCTGGGGACTTTGCTCATTTTCAGTGGAATGTTTTTCCTGAAAATGCTGGTTGTGCATAGTATCCTAACTGCCAAATGGATCTTTAGCATTTTGTGTAATTATAACTATACAAATGTATATAAAAATTCCTAATTCCTCATAAATATCACAGCAGCACATGGATAGCGCGGACCTCTGATTTTCTGCACCACATTAAAGTACATTAATGTGATTCCGACCATATTTGGGAAGTTTCAAAGAAACTTCCTAAGAGCAGAATTTGGTGGTGGCATTCTTGGTTGTGAATTGGGGGGCGAGAGGGGCATAAAAAAGTCCTGCTTTAGCTCACCCAGTGTATGAAGAAATCGTCATTATGAAAACTTCATTAATATGTAAATTGCAACATTTTGATTAGCACTTGCAGACCCCTTTTGTTAAGAAAAAAGACTAAGGAAGGAGCTAACCAGATTGCAATAATTTACATAATAAAAACTCAGTGGTGGCAATGCCACTGAGTAAAGGACCTAAAGAAAGCTAAAATGTCTTTTTAAACAGCTTAATAAAATACAAGGATCACAAAATACAAAAGGAGCGAAAATATTTTTCTTTGAGCTGACAAACTCGGCTGTAGTGAGGAACCATGAGGTGCTGGGGATGACATGAAAATGAGGGGGTTGGACATGTACACAGCAATATCAACATCTCCATATTTTTCAAACTTAGAAGTATATTTTTGTATCACAGATATGAAAGACATACGAAAGAAAATATAGTCCCCCTGTAATGACCTAACTATTGATACAATATTACTTTAGGAGACACGTTTGTTGTGAAAATGACTCGCAACTCAGTGACGTGATCAAAAGGCATATTTCATAGGGTTATAAAATTTTAAAACTGTAAAAGAAGAACATACTAGAAAAAAATTATTTGATGATTAATTTTAACATATCATTTTGGTGAGTTTTAACGCAACAGATAGTTTATGATTAGGTCATCTTAAAAGAGAAAACCAGGGGGCTGGAGAGATGGCTCAGCAGTTAAGAGCACTAGCTGTTCTTCCAGAGGTCCTGAGTTCAATTCCCAGCAACCACATAGTGGCTCAAAACCATCTATAATAGGATGCCTCTGATGCCCTCTTCTGGTATGCAGGTATATATGTAGAGCACTCATACATAAAATATAAATAAATAAATAGTTAAAAATTAAAAAAAGAGAGAGAAAGAAAGCCAACCCCAAAACTGGGAACAATATACTTGCTACTTCAATGGGTGGTTTTCTTGGAAATATGAAGAAGGCATAAATGTGACTTTGGGTTTTCCGACTATTGTCTTTTTTTCCCATTTCACTTCTTATCTGTTAGACGAATCTACACACACAGTCCTTTGATGTTAGGTTACTGATATATTAAGCAAAAATGAGACTGTGGTATATGAGGGAATACACTGCTATATGGAAGTGAAATATGGAAATCAAATTAGAATCCTTCAAAGGATTTTCTTCCTGAAAAATATTCAGTGGCACAAACTTCAGAGGAGACAGGAAACAGGGAGCTGGGCATGAGGATTTGTTCATAAGAATGTCTTCTAGCTGATTCCAGCCAGACAAAACCATCCTTGGCGTCAGTCATTTGCTTGTTGCTCAAAGGAGTCCTGGAATTGCTTTAACGGCTGATTGCCACCTAGAAGGGGGGTGGCTTTGGTCTCAACGCTTTATCTTTTGTAACATTCTTGTCTTTAGTGTCATAGCAATTAGGTTAGTTCTGGAGAAACCTATTAATCATTTCAGTTAGTGTTAAATCGCCTAAGTGTGTCGATTTGGAATCTGGAGAAGAAAATGGAAGATTAATGAGCTGCCCCCAGTTCAATGTGATAATCCCAAACTAAATGTCTGGTGCCCTACTTGTTTTCCAGAGTTGACAATGTAAGGTTTACAGTTGCTAAGCTCTGCCTCAATAAGACAAAGAAATGCTGCATTGTGGTTCAGAAGTAGGAAAACCAAAGATTAAAGGAACGTTAAGCCAAAGCTGGGCTCCAGAGCATGATGCTGTAACTGTTTGAACCGAAGGCTACAGAAAGGTCTGAGAAGAGAAGCAGGGACCCATCTTCTCACTGTTCTGTCCCTAGACACTCTTCTAATCTTGACCATCCCAGAAAATGGAACTTTAAAACTTAGAATGGATCTTTCTTTTGTCTATTTTTTTTTTGAGCTCCTGTTCCATCCCCTAAAAGATGATATGCTACATAGAGACTCTTTATATCTGGGTAAAGCCCCGAGTCCTGCCCCAGGGTGTTAATGTTGGATTTTTCCATTTTGTCAAATCAAACTGAAACATAAAACTATGTTCTTTATGTCTAAAACCCTGATGTCATGTATGAGTCCCTTTCAAGAAATGTATTATGATCTTCTCTTATCAGTTGTTTTCCATTACAAGTGCCTCAGTCATGATTATCAGGACAGGTTAAAAAAAAAGATAGCCTGTCCTGTTGCTCCTATACCAAGCAAGATAAAATCAAGGCAGGCGCATACACACACACACACACACACACACACACACACACACACACATATACACACACAGACACATACACAATGACTCACAGACAGATAGACAGACAGAGACACACAGAGAGATACCTAGACTGACATACAGAGACATACATACACACAGACACACATACACATACAGACACACATATACACACACAGACACATATACACAATGACTCACAGACAGACAGATAGACGCACACACACATGAAGAGACCTAGATAGACACACACAGAGACAGACAGACAGACAGACAGACGCACACACACACACACACACACAGAAACACCCCCCCCCCCATACTTTTACTTTTCTCCTTTCTTGGATCAATTAACTGGTAAGAAGCCATCTTGTAGCTTGTAGTTTCAGAAGGAATGCAGTGCCTTAAGCTAGGGAGGGCATGGCTGCGGGAGGGAGAAGGAGGTCACAACATATACATCCAAGAAGCAGAGAAAGCAGACCAACGGGAAATGTGACTGGATGAAGAACAGTAAGACCTGAGAGAGACCCAGTTCCTACCATGAAGCTCCACTTCTTCAAAGTTCCACATTTGACCCAGCACCTGGGGACCAAGCATATGGGCCTATGGCTCACACCTTACAAATCAAAACTATGTACAACAGACATAAGGTAATGAGGCCTCATGTGCTGTAAAAGTTCTGATTGTCTCCTTCCATACCCACTGAGGAAGTTGGATAAGGATTCCAAAGACTGCCTCTTGGTGACTCATCTCCCCGCAAGGCCACCTACAAGTCACTTGGGTTTTGAGTCTATCAGCCCCATGTAGGTGCAATCTTAAGAGTGCAAGATAGATGATATTGGTTTACTCAGCTTTATAACTCTTTAATATCCAAGGTTTCTCAGTGCTAATGCCTACACTTGGAGTTGATATATTTACTGGTATCATAATTTCTGATTACTTAGGAGATTATTCAAAACAGAAACTGACAAAACAAAACATGTGGTAGCAGATGAAAGTGGTAAAGTTATTGAAAAGGATTGTTCAGATTATCCTAAGTGTATCTCTCCTGAAATGTATAGGAATATTTAGAAATATTTGAAAGCATATAGATTTGGAGGGGTTTTCTCAAACAAATTAGCTTCTTCTGAAGAAGTTGTGCCATAAACAAGCAAATGATGCCATGTCTAAAAATAACATTCTTTTATTTCCTTGACATAAAGGACTGTCACATCATCTTGAAAAAAAATAAAAGCACAAGTGACATAGTGCACCCATGGGGAAGACATAATACAGATGAAGAAAAGAAAGAAAATCTCTGTAGAAAGGGGGCTGGTTAACAAAACTCTCAGATCACTCACCTTTCCAGGTGTTTTTGACATCTTAGCCATAATTGAACTCAGAGAGACCTTTTGTTAAGAGGAAATTATTTATGACTTTTTTTAAAGGTAAGGAAAATCAAGTAAAGAAATTAATAAAAAGCCTTACCTATCCTAATGTCTTAAGATCTTAAAGACTTTGTATTATAGATCGATTGCTAATCTGCAACCAAATGGTATACATGTAAAATATAGTCATTACTTACAGAAATTTTTGATTGGTCAACTTAGATGTTCCCTTAACACTTTCCTCTTTTTATAAAAATTATTTTTAAGAATTAAAAAATATTTTTATTTCATGTGCATTGGTGTTTTGCCTGCATATTTATCTTTGTAAGTATGTTGGATCCCCTGGCATTGGAGTTACAGATAGTTGTGAGCTGCCATGTGAGTGCTGGGAATTGAACCTAGGTCATTTGGAAGAGCAGTATGTGCTGTTAACTGCTAGCCATCTCTCCAGTTCCCCTTGATACTTTTTTATCCACTCAAAAGATAAAGTTCAATGAAAGTACTTATAATATCTAACCATGAATCAAACAAAACAAATAGCAACAAAACCACTGACTCTTTTTTTTTAAATCAATAGGAAAATAGTTCCCTGGCATGTGTAGTTATGATGAAATTAACAAGATACATGTTTCTGTTCTAAACTTCAGCTTGCACATATGAACTCAAGTCATGGCATTTGTGGTGATTGCATATACAGTGAATATCTTAAAAGCGGTGCTAGTGTTCTTGTCTATATCTATGCTCATGAATCTATACATTCTTTTGAGAATACAGGTTCTTGAGAGATTGAAAGGACCAAGTTGTGATTTTAAATAAATATTTTAGAATATCATGGAATGAAGACAAAAATAGAGGAATTGGGTCATTCAGTCAAGTTAAATGACTAATTTACAAAGTTGTGAACAGAACATGTAATAATTTTCTACTCAATAAAAAGGGAAAACCTATAAATTATAGGCAATAAGAAAAAGAATTTCATGCAAAAACATAGAAAATGTTTTAATAAACTTCAATTGACACTTTGTAAAGTCCAAGCTATAAATTACTATGCTTTAAACAATTTGTGAGATTTTTCTATTATATCCAAAATAAGTATTAGCTAAAATTTGGAAAAAAATTGAACACAAATATTTTTGATACTTGTACTGGCTAATTTGATGTCAACCTACAATAGACTAGAGTCAGCTGAGAGGAGGGAATCCCAATTGAGAAAATTCCTCCCTATGATCGGGCTGTATGCAAGCCTGTAGAGCATTTTCTTAATTAATAATTGATGTGGGAGTGTCCAGCCCATTTTGGGTGGTGTCTATCCTGAGCTGGTCATTCTGGGTTCTCTAAGAAAGCAGGCTGAGCAAGCCATGAGAGAAGCCAGTAAGCAGCATCCTCCATGGCCTCTGCATCAGCTCTTGCCTTCAGAATCCTGCCCTGTTTGAGTTGCTGTCCTGATATCCTTTGAGGTGAACAATGATGTGGAAGAATCAGTCAAATAAACTCTTTCCTCACCAGGTTGCTTTGGTCGTGGCATTTCATCATAGCAATGAGAACCCTCACAAAGCAATACTAAAACTTCTTCTTTAACTTCTGTGTGTATACTGCCCATCAGAGTGCCTTGGATGGTCCATCAGAGAAGCAGAGAGCTACTTTGCTGTTCAGGGAAAGAAAAATAGTCTTTTACCTCTATTCATTTTAGGTGAATTGACTAGATCTCTGTAAATTAGACTTTACCAAAGTCTAAAACAAGGAAAATAAGAAGCCTATTAACAGGCACATCATGGACACATGGAGTCGCCCAGTGTACCATTTCCCAGAGAAGCAACAAGACAAAAGGGCTGCAAGGGAAGCATTGTAAAGTGACTAATGGAGTTGAAGGCTGGTTAGTCTGGCTCTTGATGGAGCATCCTCTGCTGTCTTCATGGAACCAATAAGAGGCCAGATTTGTCTGCTCTGGTTAAGAGTTACTACCTTTCCTAGAAGATAGTGAGAGCACAGAGATTTTTCTTACATCTTTGTGTGTGTGTGTGTGTGTGTGTGTGTGTGTGTGTGTGTGTGTTTTAAATTTCTGTTGTTCAGAATAATCCTCATTCCAGAAAGGCAGAGTTTGCACTGGCACACTGAATCTGTTCCCCTCTTACTAACGCAGGATAGAAAACAGGGAAGATCATGAGGACATGGAAGGAAAAGAAGCTCTTCCCATCTGGATTCTGGGTGAGAACTCTTGTCAGCTTCGAGTCAAGAATTTCATCACAATTAGCGGTGTTTCCTGGGAAGGATGCTAACATAGAAGCAATATTTGTTTTGCACAGACATACTTTCAAATAAGAAAGTTAAATAGTAATATATCAGGCTTGAGGCCTGTGTGCATATGGCCTCCAGTATGGCCTTAATCTTCTCTTCAGTACTTTCTGTGAATTCTACACACATGACTATTAACTTTTGTTTGCAGTAAGTTCCTGCATGCCTGTGCTCTAGGCAGTTACCTTGGCAGAAATCCTGAAAAGAACATCTTGGGACCACCTTGTACTCACTAAAGATGATAATTTTGGAAGGCACCAAAGCAGTATATGTGGCTACTAAAAGGGTGATCACATACAACTCTAAAGTTGAGAACCCCACACCTGTGATTTCTTGGGTGCCTTATTGTTTTAGAGAGCATCTCTCTCTTAACCCCTGTGCTTAAATCTGAACCAAAATAGCCCTCTAATAAGCTCTAACTCTGCTTCAGATAGTCTGATCCTGAAATTTTTTCTATAGTAAAGCCGAGGATCCAACTTTACCTGAGTAGAGGTTCCTAAACAATTAAGGAACTCAGGCTCCTGTTGGAAGTTCTAGGGTTTACCTCTTCTCACAGCGCACTGGCCATACCAGACCCTTGTTTGCTTCCCAAGTTCTAGATGTAGTTGTAGGATCTAATGGGAGGAGGTCATTTTGCAAGGAATTTCAAAGTATTTTTAAATTTATAGATATGCTGGTTTCTAGGTTAATTCAATCATTGATAATTATTTATTGTAGGTTCCTAGAGAGTAATTTGGCTGTGACACTTGTTTGTCCTCTAGAGGCATTGCCTTTAGAATAGAATTCTGACAAAAAAGAAACTATGACAAACAATTTAGTAAATTTTGCATTATGCATGTACCATGCTAGAAGAAGACAATGTGCACTAAAAATTTAGCAAGTAGGAAGCAACGGATAGGCAAAATGCATGGGCAGAAATATTAATGGCATGCATGAGCTGATGCAATTTGCAAACTTCCCAGGGAGTGAATGCAAAATGATTTCTGGAGAACACTGTCTTTGCCATTGACTAAAGCCTAGATGAAGGAAGGTACACAGCCTCATTGTATAGCAGATTCCATAATATTGGAAGCAGCAGGGCGTGTTGAGGGAATGAACACATTTTGGAATTGAGTGTGTGACAGAATTTGTTAAAGCTGGTCTAAGAAAATGAAATTATTAAATTCACTACACTGTAAATACTGGAGGAGCCACTGACAGTTTCTAGCAGATCAGTAATAATATTCCTGGGGCATCATATCGGGTGTCTTATGGTAGGAAAAGGCTGTCAACTAAATAAGCATAGCAGTTCAGAACTCAAAACACACATCCAGAATAAAGGCTGCTGGAAATCAATTATTGATCTTGAAATGCATGCATATAATTAGACACTGAGACTGGAGGACTAGCTCAATGGGTAACAAGACTCATAGGAATGCACAAGGATATGGGTTCAGATCCTCAGTAACTATGTAAAAGTTGGGTGTGGCAGCCTACATCTGCAGTTCCCAGAGCTATGGAGTTCAGAGATAGATGGTTTCTCAGAGCAAACTGGCTAGCCAACCTAGGGGGCTGTATTTGTCCTTTGACCTCCACGTGTGCACACTAGATGCAAGCCTAGCCTTTTAATAATGGCCTGTTATCATAAAGTCCATTGTAGATACCTCATTCACACTGAGTAGCATGGTCAATATTTTTATAACAAAGAAAAGTTAAGAGGAAATTATAGCACACATTTTTATTAAATTATATATTTAATATATATTAATATATATTTAGAATTTAGGAAAATTCTAAAGGAGGAGGAGATTGTGTTTATTATGTGTTTGTTATAATATATATATTATCTTATATCAATGAATCATTCTATCAAAATGACTAGGAAACTAGATTATAATTTAAGATAAAACATTTTTTTCTGAGGAAAATAAAACATAGCACAGAATGTTCACTTAGGAATAGGAGAGGTGGCTGGTTATAAAGTTAGTGACCATATGGCATGACACCTCTGTGTTTATGATGCTCAGAGACAAAAAACGGACCCCCTCTAAAAGGAAAAAGGAACTCTGTGAATGCTTTGAAACACGTCACTTCCGTCTATAGGGAAGGAAAACACAAAGAACAGGTAGATGGGTCTGTCTTATGTATTGATGCATGAACTTGGGCAAAGGATCATTTAATTAAGGATGGACTATAATACATATATTCATCATCGTTCTTTGCATAGTCAAAATTTTATAACCTTATCAGTATCTTATACAGATAAGGTTATCTGTATAAGACAGATATGGGATCTGTACGGATAATTTTCTGTCACTTCTTTTTTCTCCTATCTGTGTGTGCCTGTCTGTGTGTGTATAGGTACAAATATGTGGGGAAGCCAGAGATCAAGCTTGCATGTTGTTCCCGAGGCATTGTTCATCTTCTGTAGCTTTGCTGGGTCCTTTTACTTTTAAAACATAACTCATCATTTACTTCCTTCTCTTTCCTCCCTCCAAATTTTCTCAGTAAGTTCCCTGCTTACTCCCTTCCAAACCCATGGCCTCCTTTTCTTTGATTGTTATTGTTATACATATGCATAAATACATAAGTATATAAATACAAGGTGTTGAGTCTATTTGATGTTTTTTGTATGGACATGAGTTCAGGGCTGACCACTTGGTACTGAATGACCAATTAGAGGGCTCATCTCTGGGAGAGAATAACTCTCCCTCTCCCAGCAGTCATTAGTTGCCTATAATTCTTTGTCTAGGGATGGAATTGGGATTTCCCTCTTCCATGGTTGCACAGCTGTTGGTGTCGTCATTGTTCAAGTCTTGTTTAGGCAGCCATACAGTTGACGTATCCTGAATATAACTTCCTGTCATTTTGAGGAGGCACATCGTACAGACTTCCTGGTCCTCTGGCATTTACAATCTGTCTTCTCTTTCATGATGTTACGTTAGCCATAGGCATAGGAGTAGTGTTTTAGATGTGTCCACAGAGACTGGCATCCCAAAATCAATTGTTTTTATATTTTGACCAGCTGTGGTCTTCTGTTTTATATTTTGACCAGCTTGGTTGCAAGGAAAAGCTTCTTTAGTGACAGATGAGAACTACACATATCTGTGGGTATAAAGAGAAATATGTAGAATTTAGTTGGGAATTATATTGTTCAGTAAAGTAGAGGTAATGTTGTTGTCCAAGATCCATGAACTCACTAATCTTGAGTAATTGACTAGGTTCCAGGACTAGGCATAATTTCCCTCCTGCTGAGGAGCCTTATATGTAATTAGAGAGCTTCTGGTTACACCAAGATGCATGTACCGCTATTGCCCCTTTCGGGACACAGTGCTGTGCTGACTGTTGCTGTGGTTCATAAAGGTTGTAACTGGATAGGACTATTGATTGCTTTCCTCCCTTGGAAGTTTATGTAGCACTTTCCAGTACAGTTAGTTAGTCCTTGGGGTGGAGGGTTTCAGATAAGATTCAGCATATGTTTCCCTAGTCCTGAATCTGAAGTACGTGGTATCTTCACCAACAGAGACTATTGTTTTTCTGAGACAGGGTCTCTCCCTGGCTTTGTGCTAGCCTGGCAAGTGATCCCCAGAGATGCCTCTGATTCCACCTCTTCAGTTCAGGGATGGTAAGATTGTGCCAACATGTCTGACTTTTTATGAGGATTCTGGGGATGGAATTCAGGTCTTCATGGTTACCTAGCAAGCACTTTCCAAATGAACTATCTCCGCAGACTCTACCTCCTCTCTTTAAACTCAAACGAAGATTTGATCTAGGTTACTTTCAGATTTACCCTGCTAATGAAAAAAGAAAATGTATTTACGGGAAGGCTGGTTCTCTCAGTTTTTGTCATACCAGGTGTTCAACATTGAATATTTGCCTTCTTCTTTGTTGTACCACAGTTGAGGAGGCCTCCAGGTACCAATGCATATTTAAAACCCAGCAAGTTTGGTTATTGTAATTCTAGCTTTAAGAAAAAAGGTTGTTGGAAAGAATTTTGATTCTGTTACTTCCTGCTAGAACATTTGAAAAATACTCAGATGTCAAATGAGGTAATTCAATTTTGATGAAGTTCTGGGCTACACACACACACACACACACACACACACACACACACACACACACACACACTTTGCAGGGTTTTGTTCTCTCCCCTGCTAAACTCTCAGGCAGGGAGCTGGTGGCTCAGGCATTATTCATGCATGACACGGGAAGTTGGTAGCTCCATTTAGTGATTTACTGGCTTGGGTGCTCTTTGTGTTGAAGCCTGAATAAAGTGACAGGATTTTTTTCTACTCTAGATGGTTCTTGGCTTAGATATTCAGTGCAAATAAATGCCCGTGAGAGTCATAAATGCCATTAAGGAGTTGGATTCAAAAGGAATGCCTAAGTTTGGCTTGAATAAAGAAAAAACAATCAGGATTTCAGGATTGTCACAATGCATCAGCTTGGCAGATATAATTGCTTTCTCACATGCGTTCTCTTTTCTAGCAGTTAGTTGTCAGTACAACAGAGGAAAAAGGAGGCAAAGGTCTGTAACTCTCTCACCCCTCCCCCGACCACCTAGCAGAAGGAAAGGACTGAGAGACTAAACTCCACAGAGAGTCAGTCCATGGGTTTTCCTGGGTGTTCTGGCTCTACCTCCTGGCTCCTGGGCCTTCCATCTTTGTCCTTCGCTTACTTGTCCCCTCTTCTGCCCTCTCCCTCTCCTGCTAGTCAGTTGGCAGAGTACAGTTTACTCTGTAATTATTCCCTGGTTTCTTTTTTTTCTCTTGTTTAAAAAAAAAAAAAAAGGAAAAGAAAAGAAAAAAAGAAACACAATGTTATTCTCCAGAAGGTAGTGACAGATTTTCTACAAGGCAATGATCAATGTGACAAGATAGGAAAGTTCTTTTTTCCCCCTGGTTTTCTCTTTTTTTTTTTCTTTTCTTTTTGTTTTAGGGATGGAGAATCAAGACTTTGGGCCTTTTGTGAATATATTAGGTTGGCTGGCAGAACACTGTATCAAGGGCGCCAAACCACTGTAAAGACTTAGTCCATAACCTCTAATCTACAGACATGAACTCTATTATTTCCCATTAAAATTAGAGGTTTCCAAATTGTAACAGATGTCCTTAATAGACATGTCTTCTTACAGGGGAACATTAGGTAAATGAAAACTGAACCCAGTGTTTTAGCTCACACTTCATCATAATACAAAGCTCCGTGGCTGGATCTGGCATGTTGAGCTCAAATTACAGAAGAAAAAAAGACTTCACATGATTTGCATTAATTGACTCATCAGCAATTTTCCCAAATTGCAGCAAGTATGAAATAGTGGGAATCGGAAAAAAGGTAGTCTAAACCCATTTACTCCCCCCGCCCCCAAAAAAATCTACAATTCATAAAATCTACAATTCATAGGGATTATACAGTGTGTTTCAATGTCAAGAATACTTCAGTTAACTACTAAGAGGAAAGAGACGAGGGCGGAAACCTTCCAATGAACCAGCAATGGAAACAAGAGATGGACAAACAACTTTACATAGATGAGTTCTATGAGCGTGTGTTAGTTATTGCAGGTGTCTGAATATTTCGAAGCAAAGGTGATGACCCTGTGTTGGTTTCTTCGGTGCTCTTACCCTGCAAGGAAAAGTCACGAAACACGACAGAATCCACTAACAAGAGTTTTATTAAGATAAGGGAGAGGGACAGATGTGCACAGGCCTGCGGAAAGACACGTGAGTGAAGGGGGCCTGGGAAGAAGGGGGCCTGGGCTTATAAAGGCTGGGCTGCGCCTGTGCACATAGGCCCATGTGCACATAGGCCCATGTGGCTATTCTACATGTGCATAGATCACGTGGTTGTGTTGTACACTTTACACAACCTCGTAAAGCCATGGTCCTGGGTCACGCCACACGTTTAATCTGGAAATGACTAGGTGGAAGTGACTAGGTCCCGCCAGGCATGTGCAACCATGCCCAACCGTGGGGGCGTGTTGTGAATTCATATCACCCTGTATAGAACAATTAAACTACAAACACAAAAGTGAACAAAACTCAAAAGACTAATGTGTTTTGCTGAAGTCTTTGAAGCTGCATATCTTATGAAATTGCTTCCACTGAAGCACTTAATGAATTTTAAGCACATTCATATTCTATATTATCTGGGTAAAGTTCTCTGGGTCTCTAGTGCCACATTAGAAGTTAGAATGTCACAGCCGGTGTCCTCTGCCTCACAAACTGCCTCCCAAAGTAATTGTGACTAGAACTGACTGTCATGGAATGCACAGGCAGATAATGCGTTTAAAGAGATGAACAGGATTTAGAACTTATGAACAAAGGAAAGGGTTTTAAATTCATTGCTTCACTCTCTTGTTGACAACTGGAAGACAGTCAAATACCATTTTGTTTTGTTCTGTGAAAACCCACCTCATCTTAGGAAAGGCAAAAAGAAACCACTTTGAGGGATACCAGAATGTTCTGTTCCCCCTAACAATACTTGCCAAAGAAGGCAACTATTTTAACAGAGTTCTATCTTCTGGGGTTTTACCAAAACCTAACCTATCTAGTGGTGAAAATCCTCAAGTCCCATCTGCTCCAGCTCTCTGCCCCCTCTAAAGCAGGAGAAGCATTTGTCAAGTCCATAGCTTACTACAAAGCCCAACACTTCGCCACAATACTAGAGCACCCTTCCTGCCTCTGCTTACCATTATATTACTAAGGATGATTTGTGAGAGTTGTTTCCCCTCTAGCATGATTTCTAGCTTTGAAATAAAAAATAAACATATAAAACAAATAAAAGTCTAAACCAAAGGAACAAATAGAACATGATTTGTGGAGGGCAAAGAATCAGACATGTCAGGAATGTTGGATTTTTCAGACAGGAGTCTTAAACAGCTGTGAATGATCTGATCAGAGGCCTGATGGATAATGAGGGTGGCATTAGAAACAGATGGATAAGGTGACCAGAGAGATATGAGTGCTAATGAATACAAGAATGCTAGACATGAGAGCTACTACAGGAGAAGTGAAGACTGCTTTTGACGGATACATTGGCATACTGGTCAAGGCTGAGAAAAGACTCTCTAAGCTCATGGATATGTCAGTAAGGGCTTCCAGAAAAAAGGGGCAAAGAGACAATGGGAAAAAAAACTGCAGAAGAAAGAATAAATTATCCAGGAGCATGTGAGAAGTACATTACCTCTAATTCTGTATTATGGGAAGGTCAAAAAGGAAAAAAAAAGGTATGTGTGTGTGTGTGTGTGTGGGGTTACAGAAACAATATTTGGGAGAAGAATAAAAATAGCCCTGAATTACTTGTGAACACCAAATCCCATGCCCACAAAACCCAAGGAACAGCAGTGAAGAATGGAAAAAGAGCAGAGACTCAGCAAGAAATCCATGTGAATATAACTATATCATCTGTGACAAAAGAACACATACAATCCACTGGAGCCAGGATGGTCTTTCCAAAAAATATTCCTTGAGTGACTAGAGTTCCAGAATAAAAAAATCTACACAGATACCTTATATTCTTATAAAAATTAATATGAACTTACACCTAAATAAAAATGAGAGATATAACTCCTACAGAACAATACAGGAGAAAACCTAGACAACCTTGGAATGGTAAATTGTTTGGACAAATGGAAAAACATGCTCCATAAAAAAAATGTTTGATAAGGTAGATTCTGTTGAAGTTTGAAAACTTCTGCGTTGTGTAAGGCAAAGTTCTGAAAATGAAAATTTAAGCCACATGGTGGGAGAAATGTCTATAAAATATGGTTGTGAAAATGTATCTAAAAATGTGTGAAGATATCTTTAAATTCAATAAAAGAAAATGAACAATACAGTTTTAAGAAATGGACCAGGGTAGAGATAGCAAGCAGGTATAGGAAAGGAAGACACAGCGGAAAATACAAATCAAAACATCTGAAAGATGGTCTTGTATACCTACTGAATGGCCAAAACCTCAAATCCTAAGTCACCCAATACTGAGTTCATATGAAGCAGAAGGACTTTCACTCATTGTTTACCAGAAGGCTACACAAAGGAGACATTTTGGGAGATGGTTTTATATACTTATGTGAAACTACATATAGTATTATCCATCAATTCTGTGCCTTGATATTTACCCAAAGTAGCTGAAAATTCACTTTTTCCTAGTTTGCTGCATATGAGTGTTGACACTAGCATCATAATCATAAATATATGGTCATGGTATGTCTTTTTTTGATTTTTCTTTATTAAGAAATTTTCTACTCACTCTACATACCACCCACAGATCCTACCTCCTCCTTCTTCCCACCCCCTAGCCCTCCCTCCCAAGTCACCCCACATTCCCACATCCTCCAAATCAAGATCTCCCATGGGGAGTCAGCACTGAGCCTAGGCAGGTCCAAGCCCCTCCTCACTGCACCAAGTCTGCACAAGACATCACATCACAGGCACTGGGCTCCCAAAAGCCTGCCCATGCCCCAGGGATGGACCCCAATCCCCCTGCCTGGGTGCCCCCAAACAGTTCGAGCCAACCAACCATCTTCCATATCTAGATGGCCTAGTCCAGTCCCATGAGGGCTCCACAG
>CABHPH010150726.1:10877-27084 GCA_902168325.1 Peromyscus nudipes
GCATCATACCCTTGTAAACCTATGGAGTGCTCTCACCACACTGTCTCACTTCTCAGGTCTATAATCACTAACCAGACCCCTCACTTAGATCCCTACAGTCTGCACTTTGGCTATGAAGTAAATGCTGGCTTTGGATGAAGGTTACATGGATTACCATAACTATATACACACAATATATATCACAAAATGCATTGTACAGCACCTCAGGTAAGACATTCATATTATCAGAGCATATTGTCTGGTGAGACTAAGTTTATTATTACAGTATGAATACTGGTATCAAAGAGTGGTGAATTCACACAATAGCAAAGGCTTGTGTTCTCAGCTAAAACACGTGTGTCTGTACATGTGAAAACACATGCAAACACACTCACATATCTGCAGTGTCTAGCCAATACCACATTAATGAGGTGAGGCATGCAATCCAGTTCACTCTTTATACAGAGGAAAACCAAGAGAAAGCTTAAGCAGAAGTAATAAAAATTAACTTAATTCTGGAGTTGATTTTCATTTTTGTTTGTTTGTTTGTTTGTTTTTGTCTTTTTCAAGACAGGGTTTCTCTATGTAGCTTTGGCTGTCTTGAAACTCACTCTGTAGACCAGGCTGGCCTCGAACTCACAGAGATCTCCTGCTTCTGCCTCCTGAGAGCTGGGATTAAAGGTGTGTGCCACCACCACCCAGCTTTAATTTTCATCTTAAAGAGCCAATTTCTGATGTCTAATATCTAACCAGACAATAACCTATGAAGAAAACATGCAAGATAAACCACGATGTGTGATAATTTTGACAAGGATCATTAGGACAGGAAGGAAACAGATTACATGAAACTGTTATCTCAGAAGTTTGACAAACTAAGGACAGAGGATACCAAATTTATAAAGTATTTTTTAAAAACTTTAATAATATAAAGACGAATGATTTGTAAGATAATATACATGTCTACATTTATTTAAATAGGGCATGCCCATATTATTTTTTTAGCTGAGTAAACAAAAAAAGCAAAAACTTAAAACAAGTAAATGTGTCAGCATAGCCAACTGACCCTTAATTTCTAGTCCAAATAGATTTTCAAGGTGTTAGATTTTCGTTGAATATCTTTCTCAAACACTGGCATTCATCAATTTAATCAACTATCTTTCCCTTTGATGTTATGAGTCTAATGGTATTAAATATGTATTAATTGTTTTGTTTCTTGGTGGCGCATTGGCCCCTTGATTGATCACATATACACACAAGGGTTAATTGGACAGGTGATCATGGTTAATAGGACATACAGCACAGATACACAAAGGGTAAGGTGGCTTACCTTTACAGTCTGTGCTTTCCCCAACCATTCACATGATGAGCTGCACTTTGCTGAAGCTAACCTATGACATCAGCCCGGGGGCTGCTGTCAGTCATGGAAACAGTGGAAGTAGACAGAAAGAAAGGTAATACGCCAAGTACAATGGAGGCAGTATTCACAATCCACCTTCCCCAAGTGCAATCCATCTCCCTGCCTGTGGCACACATATTGCTGTTTGAATTCTTGGCTCCCTCCCTGCTTTGCCAGTGTGAACTCAGGATTTCACTCCTGTATACATGTTGGATCTGGCCATGCAGCCTGCTCTGGCTGAATGAGTGTGGGCAATGTAATAGTGCACAGCTCTGTACACAATTATTCACACCCATACCCGTAGCTCTGGCAAAAGTAGAGTCTTGTGGCTAGTTTTGGTCAGAATTAATATTATCTGATGTAATTGCTCCAGGTTAGTGGCTGATCAGCTCTGGTCATAGCTCCTCAGGGGTCTTCACGGAGACACTAAGACATTTTTTCACTGAAGGTCAAATACACAATCCTTGAACCCAGTAAGGCTATTTATAGACATAACTTCCAATGAAATACTATTTTAAAGGGTTATATCAATATACACTGTGATAATAATTACATTAACCTTCTCACATGGTCTTTTCTTGGGAGGGATATAGATGCCAAATAGGATTGAAATAAGGAAACTCCCTTGTAAATATAGTCATGCTGAATATTTTAATAAGGATTGCACATTTCAAGTAGCACAAATGATGCCGAGAATGGGTAAATACTAGGGGGAGATGCATCTAGGTAAAAATTGGTGTTAAATGACTGAAAGATGTTAGAAAGTTGTAGGAGTCATGAGACATTAAGACCCTCTTTACAGTCTCAGATAGTAAATACTTAAGAAAATAGATGTTGGTACTTTAAATGTCGAAGTTATCTAAAAACTGGGTATGTTGGTTGATAAGGAATATACTTACTAAAAACTCTTAAAAGTCAAGAAAGCATACAGTTTTAAGTCACTAAAAGCAAAACCAAATAATATTTTTTCTTTTCATGTAATATTATTCCAATTATTATGTGGATAGCTGCACAATAAGAAGACGGGTTTAAAAAATACATGTAATGATTAAGGAGATATGATAAAGGAAAATTGTAAAGTATTAAGCATGGCTTATAAAACATATGAAAATTTAAAAAACCCTCTGGGAAATGATTTTGAGATCCACAGAAATGAGAACATACATAGCAAGATAATCAGGGAGTGGGGGTCCTTTTATTCATATCAATAGTAAACATTTAAGAGACAAGAATAAAATATGGTTCTAAGCATGATGTAAAAGAAAATATGAAATTACATTCTATTATGCCATTTCTGTTACCAAAAGAAAGAAAAAGACTGGTCTCTTGGGTCTAATATAGATTTTCCTGATACAGAATTCTGATAGCTGTAGCTATAGAAGTGGGTTTTGATCTTAACCTTAACTCCATGCCAGGTGTTTGACCAATTACTTTCACTGAGTTTTGTTAGCAGCATTGGAGTTATAAGGCACATCAAGTTGTCTGCTCATAACCTTTGCTCTTCCAGCCAGAGAAGTGTGGCTATTGCCTTGAGTGCCCAATGCAGAACTGCCTGTTAGAAGTCTCTGCAAATGGATTGCAGGGATAGCTCAGCCATTAAAAGCTAGGCTCACAACCAAAAATAAAAGAAGTCTCTGCAAAACATCCAGATTCTCACACCATTGCCTTTTGCCAAAGTGTCTTGACACCAGTATTTTTCAACATCTCTTCTCCTACCAGGCACTAGTACTGAGGAGAAGCCCTGCGCCAGCAATCTTCGCTGAGGTTCCCAGCAAATCGATTTTTCAAAGGGTGAGTAATGTCTGATACAAGGAATTTATTATGTTTTATACACTTTTTATATATTACACATGACTGGGGATCTTCCCAATGATCCTGCAAGCTAGGCATAAAGTCTCCCTATTTTAAAGATGAAGTTAGCTTTGCTCAGGGAGAAACAGGAAGTAGTAGAACCAAATTCAGAACTCACAGTCTAGAGTTAACCTCCTGCCATACACAGCTAAACCAACTACAGGAAACAATTTTTTTCAGATGTTCAAAGGCCAGCAGCAGTATAGGTCCTGAGAGCATAGAAACACGTGAGACAAGCCACAAAACTACCCATGATTTCTGCCAAAGGTTGATTTCTGGATTGCAGCGGAAAAATAAAGTGAGCCCTGGTAACGTTTCTGACATGGCTCCCAAATAACTACATGGAGACTTACTATTAATTATGAAAGCTCAGCCTTACCTTAGGCTTGTTCCACTAGCTCTTATAACTTAAATTAACCTGCTTTTATCAATCTATGTTTACCATGTGGCTTTCTAGCTTTCTTCCATTCTGCATGTCCGATTTCCTCCATATCTCATTGGTGTCTCTGCCTTTCTTCTTCCCAGAGTCCTCTCTGTCCCTGAAAGTCCTGCCTAACCTCTTCTTGCCTAGCTATTGGGCACTCGGCTCTTTATTCAACCAGAAGATGCTATGGCAAAGACACATCTTCACAGTATAAACAAATATTCCCCAACACTTGTCAGTTTCCTCTCATTGGATACTTGCTTCTCTTTCAATCCTAGGAGTCTTCTTAAGGGTTGTCTACACTTGTTAGTTCCTAGGAACCCATAAACTCCTTCCTGCTTGTTTTCTTAACTAGGTCAATTGGTTCAGAAACAACCTCTAAAATTATCTTCAGTTTGAATTCACTAAACCTACTCTCTTAACTTTCCTTCAGGAACTCAGACAAATGCAGCCAGTGCCACTGGCAATGGTACCTCTTTCCTGCCCTCTAACATGCTCATATTTACTAATGTATGTAGGCCCTTGATATCTAATACTCACTGTACTTGTTTAGAACAATAGCAGTAATGTAATTGGCCCATCAAAATGATAAAGCCCTCTTCATCGTCTATACTGACAGAGAACAGGGAAATTTGACATAGCCCAGAAAGAAGGCAGTGATTTTAAAATAAGTATGCTGCTGTCATTCCTAGATGAAGAGGATTCACTTGGTACAAAAGAGGAGCATTTTTAAGATCAGTAAAGGCACAGGTCCAGGAAACTCCACAGACATATTTGGTAGCAATACCATATCTGAACAGCAGCTGCAATTGGCCTCCCTGTGTAAATGAGCTTACAATAAGCTAGCTGTTCTCCAAAAGTCACCTCGTGTTCTGACTAACCCAAAAGGAATTCCAGTGGCAACGTGCTAAAAATGAATACCATCTCGATACCTTCCCAATCTTTGATCCTGGCGCAAATCTCTCCAGCTCGCTCAAGGCTTAGTGTATGTCTTCAAGTTACAGTGAAATAATATGATGCTTTTTCTCCCAGAACACGTAGGTATAAGGAATTCATATTCAAGTTCAAATGAATGGCTTAACGGACATATTCATTTTACTCACTTTTAATTATTTTAAATGTTCTTATCCTCCCTTCAATGTATATGATCCAGAAAAAAAAAAACCACTAAAGCAGGAGACTATTAGAGGGTTTAGGGTCTTTTCAGTACGTTTTATTCAGCTAAAGTGCCACAGTTTCTTTTCATTACACCTTGAATGCATTTTCTCAAACATGAAATTAGCCCTAAATCATGTTTAATTAACTAGCTTGTTTTTTCCATCATACCAATATTTGAACACCCCCCCAGGGGACTGTTGCAATCATCAGTGTGATTTTGCTATGTCTTAAGGCTATTATTGCACCAGAAAACACAGCTCCGATTTAAATTGCATGTCAGTAGAAAAAAAATCAATTTACTAAAAGAAAATTAATTCCATAACCAAAATTTTATGAAAGCAATGGATCTATAAAGTGAGTCAAATCTGTACTAAGAATAGAACTGAATATCTTTCTTGGCCAACAGGGACTTATCAATGTATTCCAATTCATGACAAACATTCACTAGGAAAAATTCCACTAAATAGTAATAGAGATCTTTCAGCTTAAGGTTGCTGAAAAATCATAAATTAGCACAAGACTGTCAGTAATGCTTCAGTATCACAAAAAGGTTTAGACTGGCGTGTATTTTAGGGACAAATGTTTCAGAAGCCAGGCTTCTACTGTGGGCTTATACTGTATGTTCAGACATGGAAGCAGACTTGCGGAATCATCACAATTCAAGTAGGATTATACAGTAGGTCAGTGGTGACTCCGCAAACAATTAATGCTCTCTTCCTTTATTTAAATGAAAACGTACACATGAAGGGCAGGAAGGCACTCAATTCCTGGGAAAAGCCACAGGCTTGCTCACGTCCACGGGGTTGGATGAAATGACTTTCCCGAGGACTCAGCATTGCTCAAGCCACCGAGAAACCAATTGGCAAAGGAAATAAGAATGCATTGCTAGGGCAACTGGCAACATGAATCGATTCCTGCAGCAATGTCTTCCAGCTAATTTAATCCTAAAATAGTTCTGTAATTTGCCATGGAATCCAGGGCAGTGTGAATTACTGTAAGGATAAAACAGTAAAGAAAAAAAAATGGGATAATTTGATGTAAATTAGTAAAGGTGCTACTTTGCTGAAGGGACTTAACACTTATTTTCTTTGCAAAAAAATTGTTAAATCGTGTCTACTTTTAAAACAATTCAAATTTGAGTCTTAATATTTGTACCCTTAAAAGAACAGAAATGAAGAAGTCGGGGAGACAGCTCAGTGTGTAAAATGCCTGTTTGATAAGTATGAGGACCAAAGTCCCGATCCCCAGTGCCCACACAAAAAGTTGATGCAGCAGTATGCATCTATGACTGCAGTGCTGGAGGGGTGGGGCAGACACAGTCAGATCCCTGTAGCTCACTGGATAGCCAGCTTGGCCAAATCGATGAACTCCAGGTTCAGTAAGAGACTGCCTCAAAAAGTAATGTGGAAAGTGATCAATTAAGACATCCATTGTTGACTTTTCACACACACACACAGAGAGAGAGAGAGAGAGAGAGAGAGAGAGAGAGAGAGACAGAGACAGAGACAGAGACAGAGACAGAGAGAGCGCACCAATGACCCCCCCACATGAGCGTGTACATACACATACACAAGGAAAAAGCAATGACAAATTTGAAATATCTTCTATTGTTGCTATGGTACAGATTGACTATTTCAAGAGTTTCCAGAGGGAATGGCAGCAGCAGCATCCACTGAGGTAGGGTTCTGCCTCATGACACAAAGCACATGCTGACCTGAGGGCCCATACATGCTGGTGTATCTCTCTCTGCCTGGATATAGGAGAACATAAATGGGAGGGTTAACACCAATTGTCGCAACCTTACATGGCTCCCAGGACTTGACCTGATTAGGGGGGGTCAGCGAGGGAATAAAGAAAAAACAGACAGATGGACACACAGGAAAGCCGCGTTCTGGTGGACTGGGTTCTCCGATGGAGAAGGCACAGCACTGTGGAAACTCAATGTGTTTATTATGTGCTGTTGAACAGAGAGGCAGGAACAAGGCAGGAACAGCAGAACAAGGAGGCAGGATTATTACAGACAGATAATCAAAGAGGCAGGGTTTGTGGTATACAGCTGGATCAGTAGGCAGGTGTAGCTAATCTCTGCAGGAGCAGTCTCTGTAGGGAGCAATCTTCAGGCTATAGATACTCAAGAGGAGAAAGCTATGGTGGACGTTTTTTGCACACTTCATCCACATTTGCACTTGGGCCAGGAGAGCGGCTTTGTTGTTTCCCTGAGCCTAACCCAGAGAAGGCTTTGACATGTTCCCCTAGGTCTGAGGCTTTGGTCTGGGCATTCATGCCCATGTCAACAGCACACACTCACTCCAGCCTTCACACTCAGGATTTCCTCCTCTCCTAAGTCATTCTCACACTCTCCGATGATTCCAGGCCCTAAGTGCTGAGTGCTCTGAGCAGTTTATTACTAAACAGAATTTATGGTCCCACTGATCAGGGGAGCAGGAGCCACCTCAGATTTTCTCTGAGCCACTTTCAGTACTACCCGACAGATAAAGAGAACAGGCAAAAACAAGTAGGTTGTAATGAACAGCGAGTAACCATGGGATTGATGCGGATTTGGTGGGACATGAGCAGAGTACGAAGTTAGCAGCCTAATGTGTTTTCTAGGCTAGACTGCCAAAGGTCTAGACCTCAGTACTAAACAGTGGTTGCCACCCAAACAAACCCAGATCAACTGAAATGCCGCTGGCTAAATGCAAGAGTGATGACTGTGGAGAAATCCAGTGTACTAAAAAAACCCCTTGTAATTACTAGAAGGAATCATGACTAAATTTATATATTCTCACATACTGTTGCTATAGCTACAGATAAGTATTACTTCTTGGTTTTGGTTTAAAAAATATTACCTCCCCCCCCCCTTTTAACTTTAAGAGGATAGGCTAGCTGAAATTGGGGCATTTATTCATAAAGTTCTTAAGTTACAAAGTAAGAAAATGACTCTTCACAGAATGAGAAAAGACACGAGTGCCACTCAGGACCCCGGACTCAGGAATCAAGCACCCGTGGCGTTGCTATTGGATCTAATAGCGGCAGCATTTGGCTGTCCCATATCCGGAAGACGTGTCTATAGCTGGGGCGTGCTGTGGGGACCTACTCTGACACACAGAATGAATGTGTGACAATCGGAGAGTACAGCTTAGATTAGCTACCCGGCCCACAACCACTCTCAGTGTGCTGCAAGCTATTCACGGCATGGAGAGGAAGCTCTGAGTGGCCATGTCTCTACCAACAGCTAGGCTTCTCAGAGGTGACTGATCAGCAGGGGTCAGAGAACCCCAATTAATGTGAATATGTTTTTCTTGTCATCAAATTGTATCCATGAAACTGAAAGAAACAATCACTGGTCTGAGTCTTATAAATAGTAGAAAATACCCACAGTTTTTTGTTTTGTTTTGTTTTGTTTTCCCTAGTGTTGTCCTTGTATATCTGAAACAACAGGCAGTCCTGAACTCTACATAGTACCTAAGATTTCATGTTAGGCATTACTTCTGTGGCTGAAAAAAACTTTATTTAATATCTACAGAAGTCTATAAAACAAAAAAGTGTATTGTTTATCTTGCCATTTGACGTATTTCTTTGAACTGTTTAGGTTTCTGTCTTAACATCCTGGCAGAATGGCCCTTTTGTTGCTGCCTCCCTTACACATTTTCTCTCTATTTTATTCATAGAATTTATTTCCTGTATCGATGAAACAGCAATGCAAGACATCAGATCTATTTCCTTCTATATAGATGGCATTGTGGTGGTTCCCCTTTTAAAAGAGAGAAAAGGCAAATGCTCATATAGTCCAGATAGTTTGCATATTTCCGTCAACTCCTGCAGCCCAGAACTGTGCTACAGATGTAGCAGAAAAAGAAAACAGGACTTAGGTTGGATGCCATGTTGTGGAAAAAGAATGGTTAGAATCCAGTTCTTGGCAAGAAATCCAATGACTTTCAGACTCAATGGGAGGGTTTTGGGGTTCCTTACTAATGCCTTTCGTGGCCCAGGAGGAAAGTGTGAAGAAATGTCCACCCTGTTTTGGGCATCCTTTGACTAATCTCCATATCTCTGGTTTTTGCCTGAGAACTTATTGGCAAGTCTTCATTAAGGGTATCCTGTCAGATTAACAAGAAATCAGAAAATATATGAAACTCAACTAGTTACTGTAGCAAAAGTTTTCAAGAGGAAAAAACAAGCAACAATAAAAGATGAAGTGAATTAGTAGGTGTAGATCTTCTATTCGTCTCTCCTATGAGTGGAAAAAGGAGGTGATAGTGATAGCATATGAAAATGTGAAGTAAATCCCAAATAGGATTGATTATCTTGCTTTCTTTACAATTAAGAAAAGATGATTAGATTATGAAATTATAAGAATGTAATATGGAGAATGATTAGAAGATTTACATTAATAACATAATGCTCTGTGTTATTGAGTAATGGCGCGAGGCTCCTAGAGAAGAAAAAGTTGGGGAGAAAAGAGAAGGGGAAAACGAAAGGATAAGAAAGTCACTCTAAACCAAGAACGACCCAATCACTCAGATCCCTCTCCCAGTCTGGAAAGAAAGGTCAACTGATAGCTCCAGGGACATGGAACTAGATCCCATTCCTCTTTTGATGTTCTCACCAAGAAGGGTTTAACTGCCCTTTCCTTGATTCATTAGATGATCACTTCAAAGTGACCCTAAAAGGCCAATATTTGCCTAGACAACTCCTTCACCTCAGTAAATCTAGACAAAACCCCCAAAGCCATTCACTCTAAATTTCACACATTATTGCCTTTGGCCCCTGTCAGTGACCTCAACCTACAATATTGATTGCTGCTTGCCTCCCAATATGAATCTCTCCAATGATCAATCAGTCAGCAGAAGAGACAGTCATCCAATCTGATACTAAAGATGAACCAACATCAAGGGTTAACCCAAGAGGAAACCTCACGATTTAGAAGATGTGCTACGACTTTACCACTTACAGGCCATTTCCAAGCAAGACAGGAATGGCCCACACTTCACCAGTGACTCAAGATTCTGAAATGTGAAGATGGATATGCTATTTAGTAACAAGTAAACTTAAATAACTTATGAAATTAAAAAGGTGTCTTTGTTCTAACAAATACGATCTGTGGGACTTCTGTGCAAGGAAAGCACAGCCATCTATGATATTTATTTTTCAACACAAAAGATTAATAAGGAAAATTATCCTTATTAGTAAGTGTGGGGATTGTTCATCGTACTAGTAATGAAAGATACACAAGATAAAAGAAGAAAAATATGGAACGGTCATAAATTTGCAAAGGCTAAAATATAACACGCAAAGCTGTTGACAAGTAGCAATGTAGCCACTCTGTCCTAAGCAGGAAGGCACCCATCATGTTGAAGACAGCCCCAGACACTTACAGCACTGGGCCCAGAAAGTCCCCATTATTTTTGTTTAACAAACAAATGAACATATGTATAAATACTTTGTGGGGAATATACTGGATAAAAGCAGGAACAAATAGCAGGGCATGATGTATGCCTTTAATCTCAGCACTCCAGAAGCAGAGGCAGGTGGATCTCTGTGAGTTTGAAGCCAACCTGGTCTACATACAGTTCCAGGACAGTGATAGCTATAGAGAGAGACTCTTTCTAAAAAACAAACAAACAAAAATCCAACATTAAGAGAATTTTAATGACTTGACATGCAGTATAATTCTATTAACTTTAGTGAACATGTATAGTATAAGTCCTTTATATTTTTGAGAATTGTCTTAGGATGGCACTTAAGATAATAAATATTTAGGGTAAATGAGTTAATATGTCTAAGTGCTATGTAATTATAAACTGTAATTAAAATGTTGGTTTAAAATTTTTTCTACAGTGTTTCTGACCTTGTATTTATTTCTTACAGCATATTTAGAACAGTTTATGAACTGATTAATGTTGGTTCTTTTCCATTTGCTTTGTTGATGTCAGCTATTAATTACATGGATATTTTAAATATATGATGTAATGTTTTCAAGACATAGGTAACATAAAATATAAAATATGTTAAAAATCACATGAGAGGCATAAAAGACCTCAGTCGAGATGTACTACTGCATACTCACTGGGATAGCTAGCATCCAAGTCATAGATGTTGGTTCATGTGAAGAAATTCAAACACTTATACAGTGTTGAAGGGAATATAAAGACATGCACCATCTTCAGAAAACAATACAGCATTTCTTTAAAGGGGTAAATACAGAATTACAGTATGGCACAGAAATTAATTCTACTACTACATGGAGGAAAAAGGAAGACGTGTGTCCACATAGAGACCTTTATGTGAATGTGCATAGAAGCATTATCCCTAATAGCTAAAAGGTGAAAATAAACCAAATGCCTACCTGCTTGTGAATGGATGAGCAAAATAGGACATATTCATAAAACAGAGTATCATTTGTCTATAGAGAGAATACATTTGAAAACAGTATTGAGTAAAAGATGCCAATCACAAAACACAATATAAAATACATAATATATATGTATTCTATTTAGTTGAAATATCCAAAAAGTAGATTAATGTTTACCTAGGGCTAGAAGGGGTTGTGTGAGATGGTGAATGACTGAAAATAGGTATAGTTTGGAGGGGGTAGTAAAACATTCTAAAACAGATTGGGATGATGGTTATGTACTGTGAATACACTAGAACAACTGAATTATGTATTTTTTTTATTTAGTTATTTTTTCCTCCAAGACAGGGTTTCTCTGAGTAGACCTGGCTGTCCTGGAACTCAATCTGTAGACCAGGCTAGCCTTGAACTCAGAGATCAGCCTGCCTCTGCCCCTCAAGTGCTGGGATTAAAGGCATGTGCCACCAATGCCCAGCTTAATTGTATATTTTAACTGGGTTAATTTATGAGATGGGCATCTCCATAAAGCTGTCTAAACTAAAGAATGAGTTACAGTCTTATGTGAGCTGTTTGTATTATACATTATGATAGTTCTGAAAAAAAACTAGCATGGACAAAGTGTTCATACTCTTATAACATATTCCTGTGTATTTATATAGATTTACTGGAGGCAAAGCTTTGTGAATAATGGTGTTAGCCACAGTCATTTCTATTAGCTTCAAGCTGAAACAACTTTAAGGGCTCATGTGTAATAAAGGACTCTAAGTAATGTGGTTTATCTACATGGTAAAATATCATCAACCATTATAACTGAAAACTGTAATTCATAAAACCATACAGAAACATTAAAAGTTTTAAAATAATCTTGGGGTAGTATTTAAAATATGAAATGGACATATCTAAGTCACTTAAAATACCTGCCTCTATGAGAATAATTGAAGTGGTTGGATAATAGAAGTTTTTATTGTCTTTTCCTATAGTACTTTTCTTAGATAATCCTCTTGCTGTGGATATTGCTCTGTATAAATAAAATGCTGATTGGCCAGTAGCCAGGCAGGAAGTATAGGCGGGACAAGCAGAGAAGAGAATTCTGGGAAGTGGAAGGCTGAGTCAGAGAGATGCTGCCAGTCGCCGCTATGAAAAGCGAGGTACCCGTAAGCCACGCGCCACGTGGCAACTTATAGACTAATAGATATGGGTTAATTTAAGATATAAGAACTAGATAACAAGAAGCCTGCTACGGCCATACAGTTTGTAAGCAATATAAGTCTCTGTGTGTTTACTTGGTTGGGTCTGAGCGGCTGCGGGACTGGCAGGTGAGAGAGATTTGTCCTGACCATGGTCCAGGCAGGACTGGAGAAAACTTCAGCTACATCCTCTCAATTAAAAAATATTGATATTGTTATTGCTTCATCAAACCAAAAGTGAGTACAGCAGTCCAACACATTTAAAAGATTCCCTAGAGATACCTAATGAAAGAGCATTTGGAAGACACACAAGGAAGAATAATGGGCACCAGTGCAATTAGAGGTAGCAGGGTCTACAACTCCAGCTCATCAGGTGACAGGAACATATCCTACTTGTGCATGGAGAGAGAGAGAGAGAGAGAGAGAGAGAGAGAGAGAGAGAGAGAGAGAGGTTGTGGTTGTTGTTGTTGTTTCCACCAAGTACAAGTACCAGGCATTGATGTCCAACCAATGGGAGTTTACGATACTACCCTGTTCCCCAAAAGCTCACATCTGGAAGATAAGAGTGGCATTGAAAGGGAGATCAAGACATGGAGAGTATTGTTTGTTACGGAGTGAGGTACAGATGATGAAGGGTCATCAGGGTCATCAGAATCCTTAGTTTAATACCCATTGTGTTGATACTGTCCAAAAGCTGTAGCCATCAGCTTCCAACTGCCCTCTGAAGTACAACACACAGAGAAGAGGAAAGAACAGGAAGAGAATAAAAGAACTTTGGCTAGTGTTTCCTCTGTTTTCTTCATAGTGGTCTGAGTGAGGAGGGAAGTAGAGAATGAAATACTTTAAATAAAGTTCAATCAAAACATTGACCAGCCCAAGGCACATCTGCCTCTAAACACTGGGTATCAAATGCCTGGATTGGTTGGTTTGACTTCGATGCCTCAGGCCCGAAGCTTGACCTGTGGACTGTGTGAGCATCTGTTAAGGGAGTATTCACTTTCTGACATGTGCTCCTTTGTATGAGTTCAATCAGCTTCAGTGTAGGAACTGCAGCAAACAAGTATCCACTACAAATTTAATTATTTATTGTTTTTGCTATCTAAGCCTCCTATCCCTTCAGTGAGTAGTCAATAACAATGAAGCAAAACTGTTAAGTTTGTGGTATTTGTTTTAAGAGCATTCCTACTTGCCCTTTTTCATCATTTTTATTTATTTAATTTTATGAGTATGATATTTTGCCTTCATGTATGTCTGTGAACCACACGCGAATGTGGTTCAGAATCCAGAAGAAGGCATTGGATCCTCTGGAACTGGAGTTACAGACAGCTATTAGCAGTCATGTGGATACTAGGAATTGAATTTGGGTCCACTGGAAGAGCAGTCAGTGCACTTATCAATGGATCCATCTCCCTACCCCCCTTCAATCATTTACCATTGAAGTAAAATTTGCTTGAATTTTAAATAGATGAGTAGAAGGAAGAATAGCCCCAATGTTCAGGGATGAGTGTTGCAATGATTCACTGGATTTTTTTTCCAGTCTTTCTTTCTACAGATACTTGATATACTGTTTTCTTTATGCAGCATTACTATGAACACATTAGAATGAAGCCACCCTTTCACAATGGCAGTTTGTTTCCACCTAAAGTATTTACATTACTCCTCCATCCTTATTCAATGACTAGACTTGTCCAAAAGCAAAACATCAGTGATCTATGTACTGAAGCACCTTTCTTCACAGCCCACTACCCCACATTAAATAGCACCACCACATGCTTTATATGTTGACTGTCTTCTGTGCAGGAGCCCTTTGAACAACAATAGCAGCCATAGTGCAGCAGAGCTTCACCGCATCACCTTAGATATTGGGTACCAGTCTTAGATTTGAGCCTGGTCAGATGCTTTAGCCCATCCATTTCCAGAACATCTCCTGTAGTTCAATCCACTGAAGTTCCACTACACTTCAAAGCCAATGAAATACTATTGAAAACTGCTTCTACTGTTACTTTAATTTATCATTTGTTTTCTCACAAGTGTGGGAAACCAGATAAACACCCATCTGTCCATTGCTTACTTAGCTTAGAGATTGCTCTGGGCCTGGCTCCCTAAGGTCCAAGTCAAGCTCCTCTCTGGGCAGCAATCCATGGTCTTCCAGGCTGGCTTCTTACCTCATGTCTTCTCTGCATTAAAACCCAGGCTGGCTTCTTTCAGTGCCTGCTCTGTCCTGGAAGTCCTATAGGATGCTACTTCTGGGCCTTGCCTTTCATCTCCACACTTCACATAAACAGATGGGTGACTCTCCAAGGACACATAGCCCAGGCCTATGGGAGAGACACTCCAGTAGCCTATAACTCTAAGCAAAGCACCCTAGCAGACTAACTTCATGACCTGGACACAAGAAAACAAATAATTGGCCTGGTGCTTCCTTAACAGTTAGACTTAAACACACATATATTAAGAAATCACTAAAATCTGAATGTTTACTCAGAAATTTTCAATCTATGTGAGGACACTGAATTCCCAGAAGCCTGTCTTGCTGTATCTGTTCCTTTTCTAGAACAAGTCATTGTTGGCTTAATCATTTGACTCACCCAGCTGCTTGTTTGTGTACACTAGAACATCACGCAAGCCATAGTCTTTCTTTGTCTCATGACAAAGCACTTGGGACTTCCTTCTGCTGCTGGGTGACCAACAATGAGCCTTTATTGGAGACAGTCAGCAAGTAAATACAGCATAATGGTAGCTTGAACTATGAAGTCTGGATTTCTCATCGCTTGACTATGGACGGAATTCAAATGGCCATAAAGCACTATAATTAAAAGAAGGAGAAGGATCCTACTCTGGCTGATAAGATCTTTGACTTCTGGAAGGGTTTTATTTTTCCTTCTTTAGTTTTCCTCTCTCTAAACAACTGTAAACATCTGTGCAGTTGCTGTTCAACCAGCTGCTAGCCAAGTGTGAGAGTCTGGTTGATGACAATGTACAAGTCCAGAATATCATATGTAATGTTTATACATTCATTAAAACTCCATGTAGGAATAGAGGTGGGGTAGCTCAGTCAATAGAGAACTTGCCTTGCAGACAAAGGACAAGAGTGTGATCCCTGGAACCCATGTGAAAACAAGCAAATGAACAAAAAGCCAGGCACAGTACTAGCTGCTTGAAATCCCAGCACTAGGTGGGAAGAGATGGAAAGCTTCCTGGGCTTATTGGTAGCCAGCCTAGCCTACTTGGCAAGGACCAGATCAGTGAAAGATCCTGCCTCCAAAAGAATAGAACTCGAGTAGAATACCAAGGTTGTCTACTGCTTCTGGCCCCAAACACATGTCCATGCTCACACACATGCGCAAGTGCATGTGAATATGGACACACACACACATACACACACACACACACACACACACACACACACACACACACACACATTTCATTGTCTGTCTCTCTGTCTCCCTCTCTGTGTGTGTATGTCTCATCTCTCCATTCAGTAAAAATGCTGATAAGGCACCAACTATGCTAAGCTCTGGCCTTCAAGAAGTCCAGTCTCTGTGAAGAAAGTAATGGCCTAAAGAGATCCTTGCAATTTAAATGTGAAAGTAAATCACCAAGGGAAAAACGTTTAGTGCCATCAAAGGCAAGGTAAGGGGAGGGCAGGAGAGTGAGGGTCAGAGAAATAATACTCTACTGTGGGATGGTCTGTATGTCAAACATGTTGATTACTATGGAGTTGCTGCAACAATATACTATATGCTCTTTGGGACTTATATGAAAGTAAAAAATGAAGGAGGAGTCTGGAAACCTGAAGGTCTTTTTAGAAGGCTTCCTCATTTGGATATGTGGGAGGAATTCTTTCACACCATGTT
>CABHPH010150727.1:0-12923 GCA_902168325.1 Peromyscus nudipes
TATTTGATGCTTAAGTCTGTATTAAAATTGTGATGGGTAAATTAGCTTTAGTCTTTGTTTGATATTTCAATTCCTGAGGACTATTTTCATTTGTATCATTTCAAGCCCATGTTCTCCTTTTTACATTTCCTCCTATGTCTACATCCCAACACCCCCATTGCTCTTAAATTCATGACTTCCTCTTGAATATATGTGTGTGTGTGTGTGTGTGTGTGTCTAGAGCTGACTACTCAAGACTAGATAATTTAGCAAGAGCCTTGTTTGTGTGAAAGACTGATTTTCCCCTCTCTTAGCATCTTTGGTATCCGTTAATTCACCTGTAACTCTGCACATAGTAAGTTTTCCCTCATTCATGTTGAAATGTAAACTGGGGCAAATTCAAATGTATAGTATCATGTAGTCCTGTGTAATTGCTGTGTGTACACTCAGAGAAAGATGTACTTAACTTTAAGTACACTGATCTTCAGATAACGCAGCAGATGGAGAAAAGGGGGATTGAAAAATATGACAAAGTCATCATCAACTACCTTAAGAGTCCAAGGAGGAGTTATTTCAAAATTACTCCTAATATACAGAAAAGATCATAACACTGGAGAATCTTCTCAATATTCAAAAAAATATTATTGAAACGTAAGAAAAAGTAAAATATCTACATGAAGGAGAACTGATACTATAAAATTCCACATAACCATATGCATTTCATGTGTAATATATTGATGGAGAAGTCAATGTTATAATACTTATAAAACTCAAATTAAGACAGAATAAGGGACCACAAGCCAGGATACATCAAGCATTTGGAAGCTGTGGTTTCTACATTAATAGAGCAGGGCAACAAACGTAGTGGCATGCCCAAGTTGCCAGGAGTTCACATAGTCAAAGTTGTTATGAAACAAATGATGGAATATTCAACAGGTAACAAGAGGCATCTTGGAAGCCAATAAAAGATAGCCACAGGCTCATGACCCAGGCTGATGGCGGTGTTGTGAGAATGTGTGGGTCCTTTAGGAAGTGGAGTATAGTATGAGAGAATGGTCACTGAGAGAGAACCCTGAAGGTTTTTTTTTAATTATTTCTTTTAGATTTTTAGATCATAATATAATTGCATCATTTCCCCAATTCCCTCTTTTCCCTCCAAACTCTACCATATACTCTTTGTGGCCGTCTTTCAAATAATTACTTCTTTTTCCCTTAAGTGTTGTTACATGCTTATGCGTATAAGTGTGTCTATTTATTTCCAAGTGTAAAAATACAACCAGTTCAGTCTGTATAATGTCATTTGCATGCGTATTTTCACCATGACTAAACTTGAACTTTCATAACCTAGCGCCATTTCTTATCCACTCTCTGCTTTCCAATTGATGACATGGTGTAATCGGCTGTCTTAAGTTTCTCTGCCATGGCTGACTGTGTCAACATCCATGATGGACTCAGGCTCTCCTTGATCCCTGGACAAAAATAAATCCTCCTTTCCTTATAACTTGCTTTTTCAGGTATTTTGTCATAGCCACGAGGAAACTAACAAATGTACTAGGCAGTTTGTAATTTGAAGCACTGGAAAGTTTTGAATGAGGAAAATTGAAAAGGATATTGAAGTGCAACAGAAAGGAAGGACACCGAAGTCCTCCAGGTTCTCATGTAAAGAAAAAGAAAATTTAATATCTCCTAGGGCTAAACACTATGACTGTCAGGAGGCAGATTTCCACCAACCCACAAAGATGGACAGAATCTTTGAACAAGGGGAAAGGAGCATGATTCAGAGTGCACTATTAAAAACAAACAAAAAATGAACACAAAAGATGAATTCAGTTCTCTGCAGTAAAAAGGGCATCATGGTTTATCTTCCCTTATCCTCTGATTTAAAGATAGTCTAGATAGACAATTACAGTATAATATACTAAATAATACAACTGAGGAAAGGGTATTAGAAGCCTTCATAGGGAATGGATGGCACATTTTCCTAGAAATAATATTCAGAAGTGAAATGTAAAATAGTTGTTAGAAAAGAGACTTATTTTATTGCTTTACTTTTTATTTATTTGATTTAAAAATAAATTCTTTTCTCATAAAATATATCCGGATTATAGTTTCCCCTCCTTCTACCCCTCCCAGTTCTTCCCCACCTCCCCTCACCTCCAGAACCTTTCCCTTCCAGTCTATTCTCTCATTAGAAAAGAACAGGCTTCTAAAAGATTACAAGTAAACATGACAAAATAATCTACAATAAGATGAATTAAAAACCATCATATCATATTGGTGGAAGTATTAAGGTAACTCCATGTAGTTAAAAGGGAGGTTTATTTTGTGGGGTAACTTACAAGTAAAGGGATAGGTTACAGGGTCTGAGAATGGTGAAGTGAAGTCCAGCAGTGTTCTCTAGAAAACTCTGCTAGGTCTACCTCTAGCATCCAGGATCCAGGAACCAAGAGAGCTGGCACATCCAGATCTCGGGTCTTAAGGGCTCCCTCTTGGCCCTGCCTCGTAGGTGTGACAGTTACCAGAAGCCTCAATGGGGATAGTACTTCCAGGTCAAAGCTGGAACAACTACCCACTACATTATCAACATTAGACATAGCAAACCCAACAGGGGGGAAAGAATTCCAAGCACAGGTATAGACCCTCAGCCTCAGGAGTCCCATAAAAGTATTAAGTTAATAGCTATGATACACACACACACACACACACACACACACACACACACACAGAGGGCCTGGTGCTGACCGATGTAGGCTCTGTGCTTGCTGTTTCAGTCGCTGTTAGCATTTATGTGCCTTGCTTAGTTAATTCAGAGGACCTTGTTCTCCTGGAGTCATCCATCCTCTCTGCCTCTTAAAATCATTCTGTCAACTCTTCTGCAGGTCACCTTGAGCTCTGAGGAGAAGGAATTGATGGAACCCTCACATTTAGACTCTCTCTCCCCCACTTAATGTTTTGCTGTGGGTCTCTGCATCTGTTCCTGCTAAAGGATGATGACTGGATATGGCAGAACATTATTAGGAGTCATTTTATTGAAAGTTTTATTTTATTTTTGTTTTTAAGCCCAGTCTTCTTTGGTTTTACCCTAGGTCTCTGGGTTATATAGTCTTTGGTTCTTGGTTACCCAAGCAGGGTGGTTCATGGGTTCCTTCTCATTGAGTGGGTATTAAGTCAAATCAGATGTTATTGGCCACTCCCACAAGTTCTGTATCACCATTTCCCTAGCATATTTTTCAGGCAAGACAGATTGTAGGTCAAATGTTTTGTGGCTGGGTTGGTGTATGTGTTTCTCCTTGGTAGCCTGCAGAGTACCTTCCTGCACCACATAGGCTAGAATGTAGGTAGGGGTGAGGGTTCCATGTAGATATCAACTTGACTTCTCCATGATCAGTGAGTTGTGGGAGTGTTGTCTTCAGCAATGGGGCTAGTCTGTAAGTTTGAGGATAGCAACCGTTTGTGTTAGACACAGACTGGGTTGTTTGTAAATTCCCATGGGGCCCCATTGGACAAAATCTCAATAAAATGTAACTCAGTCCCACCAAAAGAAGCCTGTCCTTGCTTTTACAAATAATGCTGCTATGAACATAGTTGAGCATGTGTCCCTGTGGTATGATTGAGCATTTCTTGGGTATATGTCCAAGAGTGGTATAGCTGGGTCTTGAGGTAGATTGATGCCCAATTTTCTGAGAAACTTCCACACTGATTTCCAAAGTAGCTGTACAAGATTTCACTCCCACCAAGAGTGGAGGAGTGTTGAGAGCTCAAACTTTTTTTTTTTTTTTAGATTTCTATTTATTATGTATACAGTGATCTGGCTACATGTATGCTTGCATGCCAAAAGAGGGCACCAGATCTCATTATAGATTGTTGTGAGCCACCATGTGGTTGCTGGGAATTGAACTCAGGACCTCTGAAAGAGGAGCCAGTGTTCTTAACCTCTGAGCCATCTCTCCTGGCCCTTAACTGAAGAATGGATTAAGAAAATGTGATATATATGCACAATGGAGTACTACTCAGCAGTAAAAGAACAATGATATCATGAAATTTGTAGGCAAATGAGTAGAACTAGAAAATATCATCCTAAGTGAGGTAACCCAGATTCAGAAGGACAAACATGGTATGTACCCACTCATAAGTGAATACTAGAAGTAAAGCAAAGAATAACCAGACTACAACCTGTTTTGATATTATGTTCCTGAAAATATTGTGCACCCTAATAAACTTATCTGGGGTCAGAGAACAGAACAGCTACTAGATAAACATAGAGGTCAGAAAATGGTGGCACACACGCCTTTAATCCTAGCATTCTGGAGGCAGAGATCCATCTGGATCTCTGTGAGTTCAAAGCCACACTAGAAACAGCCAGGCATCGTGACACATGCCTTTAATCCCAGAAAGTGATGGCAGAAAGCAGAAAGGTATATAAGGCATGAGGGCCAGGAACTAGAGCCTGGTTAAGCTTTTAGTCTTTTGAGCAGCAGTTCAGCTGAGATCCATTTGGATGAGGACTCAGAGGCTTCCAGTCTGAGGAAACAGGATCAGCTGAGGAATTGGCAAGGTGAGGAAGTTGTGGCTGGTTCTGCTTCTCTGATTTTCCAGCATTCACCCCCAATACCTGGCTTCAGGTTTGATTTAATTAATAAGACCTTTTAAGATTTGTGTTACAAAAACCAACAACTCCAGAGAAGCTAGCTAACAAGGAAGACCTAAAGACGGATGCATGGATCACCCTGAGAAAGGGAAATAGATGAGATCTCCATGAGTGAACTGGGGATGATGGGGGGAAAGGGAGGGTAGGGGATAGGGGATGAGGACATAAGGGAACGGGATGGTTGAGCTGGAACAGGGATGGAGTGGGAAAGCAATGAAAGAGATACCATGATAGAGGGAGATATCATGGGGATAGAGAGAAACCCAGTGCTAGGGAAGTTGCCAGGAATCCCCAAGAATGACCCCAGCTTGGACTACTAGAAATAGTGGAGAGAGTGCCTGAACTGTACTGGCTTACCCCAGTGATCAGACAGGTGAATACCCTAACTATCATCACAGAGCTTTTCTCTAAAGACTGAGGGAAGCAGATGCAGAGATCCACAGTAAATCACCAGGCAGAGCTCGAGGACTTCAGTCAAAGTCTATGAGCAAGTGCATCAGGTCATAATGGGGAAATCTGCAGAGACTACCAAACCAGACTAGTGGGAACTCATGAATGATGGATCAATGGCTGTGGAGCCTACATGGGAATGGACTAGACCCTCTGCATGGGGAGACAATTGTCTGCTTGGGGGGAGGGGGGCTGTCAATAGGATCAGAATCCATCCCTGGTGCATGAACCGGCTTTTTGGAGCCCACTACCTATTATGGGACACCTTGTGCAGCCGTGAGGCAGGGGGAAGAGCTTGGACTTGCCTCTACTGAATGTGCATCCCTATGGGAGGACTTGCCTTCTTATGGGGGGAGAATGAGGGGGAGGGTTGGGAGCGGGAGGGAAGAGGGGATCTTTGATTGGTGTGTGAAATGAATGAAAAAATGGTTCTTAATAAAAATTACATTTATGATAAAAAAGAAACCTGAAAAAAAAAAAAAAAGAAAGAAACCTATCCTGGCTACAGGAGACGGCCAGTTTAGATTCTGTATACATCATCATTATAAGTCCTCATTAGGACCACCTTCATACAACCAGGAAATTTCTACTCCACTAGGTTTCCACATTACTCCATAAATGCTCCCTAATTCCAGCCGTAATACCTCATATTCTTTTCAATTCTTTTAGAAAATAGATTTATTACTTTTTTGAGAATTTGATACACATATACAATTAGTTTTTATTATATCTATCCCTACTTCTCTTCCTAACTCTTCCAATGCTCACCTCAAACCACCATTCACCTCCCAATTTTCTTTCCTCATTTTTATTATTTATAGTACACAGATTGTAATTTATGCTGGCCATACTCTCAAGAGGTTGGATCCATCTATTGGAGAGTTAGTCATCTTACCAGGAGACATTTCCTTAAATAAAAGTGGCTCTACCATAGAAACCATCAACTAAGCTGGGCAGTGGTGGCACATGCCCTTAATCCCAGGACTTGGGAAGCAGAGCCAGGTGATCTCTATGAGTTTGAGTCTAGCCTGGTCTACAAAGCTAGATCCAGGAAAAGCACCAAAACTACACAAAGGAAACTCTGTCTCAAAAAAAAAAAACCTACCAATATCTCCTTAATTACTCAATTACAAGTTAGGGCTCATGAACCACTATGACCAACAGTTCCATCATGTATGATGTTTTGACATTAACTGTTTTGATCTTGTGCAGGCAAACACAGCTGCTGAAAGCTTGTGAGTGCAACAGTCTGGCTATAACCTTAACACATTGTTTCACTCATTTTCTCTCCAACCTCTGGCTCTTACAGTCTTCTAGTCCCTTCTTCCACAGCAGTAACTAAGTCTTCAGGGAGGGATGCATGTGACATAGTTGTTCATTTTAGCTGAACACTCTACAGACATTTATTCTCTTTACTTTGACAAACTATGAGTTTCTGTATTAACTATCATCAACCACAAAAAGAAAGTACTCTAATGAGATCTCAAATCTGCACTAATCTGTGGGTTTGTGTGTAGCATGAATCTTAAAGATACTTATTAATAAAATCAAATCTGAGGCCAGTTATTGGGGTGAATGCTAGAAGATCAGAGAAGCAGAACAAGCCACAGCTACCTCAACTTGCCAGTTCCTCAGCTGATCCTGTTTCCTCAGACTGGAAGCTTCTGTGTCCTCATCCAAAACAGATCTCAGTTGAACTGTGCTGCTCAAAAGCCTAAAAGCTTAACCAGCTAAAAGCTTCTAGTTTCTGCTCTTCATGCCGTATATACCTTTCTGCTTTCTGCCATCACTCCCTGGGATTAAAGGCTCACTTCCTGGGATTAAAGGTGTGAATCACCATGCCTGGCTGTTTCCAATGTGGCCTTGAACTCACAGAGATCCAGAGGGATTTCTGCCTCTGGAATGATAGGATTAAAGGCGTGAGTGCCACCATTTTCTAGCCTCTGTATCTAGTGGCTATTCTGTTCTCTGACCCTAGATAAGTTTTTTAGGGTGCACAGTACATTGGGGAACACAATATGACCACATTTGTGATTTCACTTCAGAGGGCAATTTGATACTACATGAATTCAGTAAATTAATAGTAGTAAGTTCACCCCCTTGGACCTAGGATCCCCCATACCAAGTTTCTGAGACATATTTACTTGCCACAATTTTTTTTACTCCTTTGGAATGGGCCTTAAATCCAATCAGAAAGCACGTTCTTTTCCCCCATATTTTTGCCAAAATTGTGCACATAGTCATGTCTTACCAAGCTAGTCATGATTGTAACTCAATGCTCACATCTGGGTAACTGTTGATGATTTCCTTACAATAGCCTACACAGCTCTTTCAGGTACCTTGGAAGCTAGTCAGCCAGAAGGAAGTTTCCTGGTAAGTATTAAATTGATGTATCCATATCCGTAGAACAAGGTGTATAATGTATTTATGAGTAGGGACTTACCAACATATAGCAATATATCCATTCATGTGTGTGTGTGTGTGTGTGTGTGTGTGTGTGTGTGTGTGAATTCATATTCACAGGGAGTCTACTGAGTTGTATCATTTATTATCATTTTTTAAAAATTATGCCATAATTATAATAATGTTTCTATTTACAATGTTTTAAAAGACATTTTTCTTGTGCTCAAGCGCATCTCTGTTGTGTTTTCCATCCATCTTCATTTTTCTGTCAGTCAGTATCTTTTGTAAGAAAAACATAATTTCACAATTACTTAGCTATAACATGTTCCTTAGTTAAATCTCTCCCTCTGTCTATGGGCTTCCATAGGTTATAGTTTTAACTTTGAATGTCTCAGAATGTGGAAATACTTTGGAGAAAAGAAATTTCAGAGTGGCTGGAGAGTATTGCAAATGTGTGCTCTATGATTCTACTTCTAAATCTATTGAATATTTGTAGCCAATTTGCAATTACTGCATATAATTTTTAGAAGGTATATATTATTTCTTGGGAGAGTGATGGTCCGTGAAACTGAGATTATAACTTTTGCATCTAAAATATATTATTAACAATTTGTATATTTTTCTATAGTTCATTCATATAATTTAAAAATACCACACAGATAGATTTAATCATTTCTATGGTCTAAATTTGAAGATATTTCATATATTAATTCATGTATATTTTTATTTTAACTTCTCAGTAACTTAAGTTAATTTTTCTTTAGTGACATTTTTTTGTGAATGTCTATTCCACTTAGATGTAGTATTATCAATCCATCTCCCTTTCCATGTAGACGAATTTCTAAGCAATCTTACTAAATAAGAAACACAAAGCCAATACAGGGGTAATAGCTGAAGTGATTAGAGAAATAGTGAATAGTCACTGACTAACCTTAGCTTACCACCACGCTGTAGCTTCCAAAGAGAGAGTTTTCCTGTCTAACCTGCACTTTTATTGCCTTCCTGTTCTGCCTTCTCATTGGCTCTAAGCCCAGCCACCTCACTTCCTCGTCACTGCCTGTCTATACAGACCTCCAGGTCTCTATGGTTGGTACTGGGATTAAGGCCGTGTGCCACCACTGCCTGACTTCTGTTTATGGCTTGCTATGACCTTTGATCTCCAGGCAAACTTTATTTATTAACATACAAATAAAATATCACATTTCAGCACAAATAAAATATCACCCCATTTCCATTGTATGGTACTGATTTTCTATCTTGTATAGTAAAATCTGTTTCTTCACATTATATTTTGCTTACGGAAAATTAAATAAATAAGTAATAGATTTTCATCCTACATACCATTTTGAAAACTGAATGATATACACTTGATTACAAAGGACATGTTAGTTAAAAAAAAGTTTCAAAAGGAAAAGGATTAAGTGTATCTTCTAGCCTTTTACCAACAACTTTTTTGAAAGCACCCAAGAGTATAGAAAATTTCATTTTCTTTGTGTAAAATTTTCTGGTTCTTACCCTGCAAAGATTTATCAGAGCACATTTGACTGAATGATATTCTCCTTGTTTACTAAGATTGTCTACTAGCCTTAGTTTTGACATATAGGAAGGCCGTAGACACATTTTTTATCTCTACTGTGAATACTATTACATCTTTGAGCTTATGAGTATCAACTGGCTAATCAATGGGACTTAATCTACAGTTATGACACTGAATTGTGCCTTCAGTTGCAATACCATTTAGAGCATTAAAGAGTCAAGATCATTTGTTTTCAGAGTGTTTAGATTCTTGTTTCAAAGCTACCAGAAACCTGCTTTTCAAATTAACACAGACAGCAAAGGCTTGTATATTAGCAGGGCTTATTTTCTACTCAAATATGGACTTCATGACATCCACGATGGTGCTTCTTTCACACCAGAGAAGATGCAGGAGAACTGCCATATTGATTGGGCTATATTTTAAGGATTTACTCAAAAACGAACAAACAGAAACACTGAATAACAAATACGAACCAAGCAAAACAAGTCAAAGTAGTTTTGGAAAATTGTCTAATGTGATTTTTTCTTCATGCCTGAGAAGTATAGAATTGTTTGAATCAATATTAAATCAAGAGAAATGACTGGTAACTTTTCATATGGTTATGCATGCTTATGTTAAGTTGCAAGATGAGTTAGTCATACAACAGAATTTTCAATGATCATGAAATTTTGTATCATTTTATAATTTCTCGATCTAAGAAGAGCAGTGAGTATGTTTGTGAATACATTTACTGAGAAAATGTTCCAACTATTTAAGCATTTCCTCTCAAGTATCAGTATATTTATATTATTCTCCACAGAAGAAAGTAAACTAGACATTACTAGATAACTGTATATTATTCTGCTTTAACTTGCAAAGGAGAACCTTTGATGAAATTGATTTTTAAGCATTATTTCAACTTTTAAAATTTACTGACTGAGGAGCATTTTGATGTGTCTCTTTAAATTAGACAAAACTCCAATGTGTGTCAAGACCTGATCTGTGTGTGAACTCTAACCTTGCTGTTACTTTGGGGTAAAGTTTGTTTCATATACCATAATAGCAGTTTTAAGTGCTCAATAAAATTAATATTTCTTTTGTGGTACACATTGGTTTGTTACAACCATTTTTTTAATGGTTAATTAGCCACACTAGAGACTAAAACATAATGATCTACTAATTACAGTGTTGTAACCATTTACTTAATGAAATAGAAAATCTATTAGTACAAATTCAAATTCTGAAAAGATTTTTCATTGGCCTGCATATTACTATCAGTTTTCTATTTTTATCTTACCATACTATGCTTGTATTATTTCTTAATTAGATAGACTGATACACTGTCTGATAATTGTCTAGAACAAAACAATTAGGAAGTTATTGTAATTGAAAATAGAATAAATTTACCACAATATGTAAATGAAGTCTCCAAGAAATTAGGAAAATATTCCAAACCTACACATCTGGCCACTCTATAACAGGAGATATTTCACTAATACTGTAAGATGGGACATGAATATATTCTACGTTCAGATTAACCAGATGAATGAACTCAGGGAATCATGATCAGAATTCTATGTCAAATATTATATTTAATGTAAAAATACGTTCAAGATATAAACATAGTAATATATATATAAAATCTTTATCATCACTTTTATTATGCAAATTAATTGTTAGCAAAAACTCACATTCTTTTAAACTGTTATTGGTTATTGTATTTTTATTAAGAACTGTCTATTTATTCATCAGCTCACTTATTGAATAAATGTTATGGTGTTTAATTTTGTAGTTCTTACATGTTCAAAATATTAGTCTTCTCTTTGAAAAATGGTTGATAGAGATGTTTTCCATTTCATAACCTTTCTCTTCAGTTTTCATGAATTATTTTTTTCAATGTGATGTTTAAAAAATTTCCATATAATCCCATTTATCAATTCTTAAGATTATTTCTTGTGCTGTTGGAATCTTGTTTAGGAGGTTGTATCTTTCTCTGTGTTTCAAAGAGTTTTGTTTATGTTTTTCTCTGGCAGGTTCATTTTAAGTCCCCTTAGTGAGCTCTGTAATTTACTTTTCTGTGGAGTGAAATGTGAATTTTTTCTTATCTTCCATATATGGCCATATGCCACTCCTCCCTAAACAAAAACTAACAAACACAAACAAGCAAACAAAATATATAAAACATACAAGAATGAAAATCAAAACAAACAGGGACTAGCCCAAAAAAACAACAACAATAACAAATCCCAAAACAGAAGAAAAAACTCCAAAAGCATTCCATGGAATTTGTTTTTTCTTGGTTAACTAAACTTGGGGCATGGGCCCTGCCCTGGAGTGTGACTGATATATCCAGTGACTCTCCATTGGAAAAAAAATGATTATCATTTGCCAGTGGGCATCAAATTCAAATAGCTTTTTGCTTAGGGCTGGGAACCAGAGTATACTCCCTTCTCTAGGTTCTGGGACCCTTTCTGTCTTGTGCATGCTGCCAGATTCAAAAACAAGTCCTATATTTTGTTTTTTGAAGAAGATGGATGTAGATGAGTGTGTGTGTGTGTGTGTGTGTGTGTGTATGTGTGTGTATGTGTTGTGTGTGTGTGTGTGAGAGATGATACTAAAAGGGAACCATGAGATGGAAGTAGAGATCTATAGTAAGGAAGACAAAAGTACATGGGAATGTACATGACATTAAAGAATAATGGGAGATCATTTGGAATACAAAAAGGTCAAATGAGAGAGGGGCAGAGGGCATATTGGAGATCATAAGGAGAAGAATAATAAGTATAATGTATAATGATGTAAATGTATGAAAATGACATAATGAAATCATCAATGTTTTGCTAAAAAATTAATTTACATAACAATAGTGACAATAAAGATTTTATATAGAACTATTTATATCTTGAATAAATTTTATAAAAACACAAATTATAATCTATTTACATGTTGGTAACCAATTCAGCATTATAATAGTCAAGTTATATTTATGAATTAGAGTTCATGTTTCTGTACCTAAAAATCAAGTGAATACACTTGCTGTGTGATTGCATCTCTAGGCAAATTTAGGACAGAATCAGTTCACAGTGACCTAAATTAGTGCAATGGTGGTTCAGTAACGTAGCTAGAATTGACCCAAAGGCAGAAGAATTGAAACTTTCTGGGATTTCATATTATCACAAGAGTGCTTACTATAATGATGTGTTTATTTTGAACACTATCAAATTGTAAACACAAAATGTAGTCTTTGTCCATACTTTTCCTTGGCTAACAAGATAAATGAATAAAATGAATAGTTTGTTCTCATAAAAATAGCATCACCTTTGAGTATTAAGTAATTGAATAATTTTCTAACAAATTTTAAATTTTCTTCTGAAACTTTGTTTATGTACTTCGAAATAATCTGGAAATGGATAGATTAAGAAAAACAGACTACAGATTTATTGATATGTGCATGTCCATGGAAACCACACTAACATAAAATTCAAAGAAGACTCTTAAATACCTTTCAATTCAAAGAGGAAAATGGAATATATATGTACTTATAGAAACAGAGTAAACAATTTTTTTGGAGACAAGAATACGTTTAAAAGATAGACAAATTCTGGAATTGAATTGCTTTGACCTGGACATATCATATTTGATTTTTAGTTTAATCTTCTTTGGTTAATGAAATTTTGGTAAGAGGATTGGAGGTGATAATATTGCTTTATGATGTACTCACTCAATTAGGCAGGTGAAGAAATGTCAGAGGTTGTCTGCTGGATTTGCTACTCCCCTGGAGCTCTCTGTGTGACATTCCTATCAGTATGTTTAAAGTATTATTTTCTAAACTTCAGTCATAACTACCTTATTAACAGTGTTTTAACTGTCTCAAGAGTGGTTTGTAGGAAATTAAAAAGTATTTAAGTCATATATATATATATATAT
>CABHPH010150728.1:0-10026 GCA_902168325.1 Peromyscus nudipes
GGATTGTATTTTATAAGTTTTATTATTTTAAAACTTGCAAATAAATAAAAACATCATCACATCAGAATTGTACAATAGCTTATATAAATGTGCATAAAATATATTTGATGCTGAGGGTGTAATATTTAATGTGAAGCTCCATGCCTATTCTAACTATATAAAAATTCATTGAGTTGCATACACTTTGGACCCAGTGTTTAGTGTGTGAATTTTGTTTGGGGGATTTTATAGCTCAACTTTGATCACTTCTGATTGATTTTTTTTTTAACTGACAAGGAATTTATACACCTGGCTTTTCAGGGAGGATCCTGTGTTATTCTATAAACGTATTGTGATGGGAAATCACATTCTGATACTAAAAGGGATTGCCCTAATTAGAATGATATGTTTGTTGCTACCAATTATGCATTCCAGGAAGAAGGGCTCTGAATATATTTGACCTGGTATGCATTTTGAAATAGTAAGTCCACGTTCTTTTTGAAATCATTTGCAACTCAGACTTTTTACTAGTCTTTAGTTATCCCACATTCCCTTGAGCCCTTTGTTTATTACTTGTCTTTAAGACAATCTCCCTTCCTCCGTTCTGCACAACAGGAAGGTGGTCCATAGCATCTGTTTCCCAGGATCCTTCACTGACTGGCTTCTTGTTAGGTTTGATCAATAGGAAGCAATAAGAGAGATTGGAAAATGAAAATTTTGGAGAGTGAAAAGAAGTATACACACTATACACACACACACACTATACACACACACACACACACACACACACACACACACTCCATCTGATTTGGATGGTGTTTTGAACAACAGCTTGCCTCCTCCTAACAGATGACCTTTTCCATGGTCACAGCTCCCACTAGGCTGCCCAGTCCCAGAAGTCCTATGCCACTGTCCCTCCCTTTGTCGTACAGTCATAGGGCAAGGATGGTGCAGCTCCAGTTCTTCCTGATCTCCAAGTTGCCTTTCTGTCCCTCGTCCCTCCTCTCTCTCCTCTCCTCCTCCCCTTTCTTTTATCCTCTTCTCCCCCTGCCTATTTAAAATATGCAAAATATAACATTATCTTCATTCTTTAGCTTTCTCAGTACCTCTTCGGCTCTACATTTCTGAATGTCCCCGATTCAGTTACCCTATTCTCTAGCTCAACTGACATTTTACTCAATTCTAAACTGGGAATTCAAAAAGGAAATAGAAATCACCAAAAGATGCCACATTAATTTAAAGGAAAGCTGTTCTTCCCCTTGCTCTAAATCTTAAGTGACGGCTTTTATAGCCTCTTTCTCTCCTCCCCGCAATCTACTTTAAAGCCTCCCTCCACAATGGAAAAGAGGCCATTGCATCATTTGGTACTTGAACGCTCATTACACCTTCAAGTGTGAGAGATTTCATCTTCAATTCTCTTATTAGATGTTAAATCCAATTGAATTAATACAAATCCTTCAATAACGAAATCTATTTTAAAAATCACTCACAGGAATCCCTTTATCTCTTACATTTTATTTTTTATCCTTGTTTTTTTCTTCCTGCCTATTGCCTTTTTCTCTTTCCCCCACGGAAATAAAAAGCATGATCAGAGCAACATTTAAGCAGCCCACCAACATGACCTCTATCTTCCTTCCTATCATTAAGAGGGAGAAGTTGCCATGGCAACACAGAAACAGACATTCCGGACTTCTCAGACTGCAATCTCAGAAAGATCTATCTAAGATATTATCTATCCTCAGGTGGGAGACCTGATATTGTTTTATATAGAATTTTTCTATAATGTGAGACACACGTTTAAAGGACAATGATTATAGCTAATCCCCACGCCGTCAGCAATTTCAGGTGGTCACTATTTACCTCCAGAGCAATTTGTACTCAGGTGCATCTTCTCCTAATGCTGAGCTTGTCCTCCTGCCTGGAATGTGAGTTTTGACAGTCATCAGCTAAAAGCTTTGGCTATATAAAGCAATAATAGAGAGGCCATCAAAAACCTTCCCTCTAAATAGATGGTGTCTCCTGCAGTTCCCTTCTCTCTGACCACTGGTTCCTTTCTACCTTATGTCTCCCACTTTATATCTTCTTAATACTAGGCTCACATCTTCCTGAATTCAACTCTGACCTGAATTCATCCATCTCCTCCCAAACTGAGCACAGCTCATGCAGCAAGGAGAACTAGATAAGCTGAAGCCAAAGATCATCAACATTGGGAGTCAGAGAAATCAAAAAGAGGTAACAACCCGGGTCCTGAAAGACAATCACAGCACCTTCTGCACTGCCTGTACCTGACCCTTCCTTCACAAGTGCTATTTATGGATCTGGAGGATGACCAAGGTGAAGAGAGTCATTCTAATGCAGCCCTGATTTTGCACTGGCCTCGAACAGTTATAAATCACTCATGTCATGCATGGTGAGCCTACATCCCATGCCCTGTTTCACTCCTATCCTGCCCTCTCATTGTCCCCTTAGCTCTAAACTGGTAGGCAAGAGATATTAGTAACGTGTCCAGCATTGCCAAGTCCTTTGTGTACATTCTGTCCACTCATCTTCATGAAAGCCTTCTTATATAGACAGCTATCTCCTTTACAGACATACTAATGAATTAAGTAACTTGCCCAAGGCCCCTCAGCTAGAAAACCACAGAGGCAGGTTTGTAACTGAGCCTAAGGCTCTTTGTGGATACCATATTTAATCCCAGTGGAAAAATCTCAGAAGTTCAGCACGGGAGGAGTATGCCCTGGGTTTCCTCCTAGCAATGTGTGCTCTGAAGGAACAATTATGTGTTCACCTCTATATCCCACTTGCCTGACACATTCTCAGAATCAACTAGAACTTGTTGGAGAATGAATGAATTTGTGAATTAATGTCCAGCTCTCTCTTTTATCCTGAACTTATGTTACTACCAAAGTATTCACAGTGGTCTGTAGCATGAGTCTTAAAAGGTCTTATTAATAAAAACAAACTCAGAACCAGGTATGGGGTGAATGCTAAAAGATCAGAGAGACAGAAGCAGCCACAGCTACCTCACCTTGCCAATTCCTCAGCTGATCCTGTTTCCTCAGACTGGAAACCTCTGTGTCATCTGAATGGATCTCAGCGGAACTGCTGCCAAAAGTCTAAAAGCTTAAGAAGACTAGTTCATGGTCCTCATGACTTATGTACCTTTCTGCTTCCTGCCATCACTTCCTGGGATTTAAGGCTCTTGTCACCACGCCTGGCTGTTTCCCGTGTGGCTTTGAACTCACAGAGATCCAGGCAGATCTCTGCCTCTGGAATGCTAGGATTAAAGGCGTGTGTGCCACCATTTTCTGGCCTCTATATCTAGTGGCTGTTCTGTTCTCTGACCCCAGATAAGTTTATTAGGGTGCACAATATTTGGGGGAACACACTACCACCACAGTGGCCTTCTTACTCCTGCTCTTGGTCACCTCTAATCAAGTTTTCATAGCCAATTAACTGGTCAGTTTGTCACGATTCCTTTACCATTGCCCAGTCACCCCATTCAAGGATGAAATGCAAATTTCTCTTCCCTCCCTTGTCCTTAGGATTTGGTCATTTCCCCTCTACCTGAAATTATAAAACCTACTCCTTTGCTGCTTTGTTGAATTGCTGGAAAAGTGTGGTTGATTGACTAGCAGCTCCCCAAGAACAACAGTGTTTCTTAACCCTTTGATTATTTGTGAATGCAGTTCCCTCCACCAAGAAGCCTTTAGTCTCCCATCTCAGGTATGCATGCACAGAAACATACAGAAACACACACACACACACACACACACACACACACACACACACACACACCCTACTCTGCATTTCCCGGCGAATACCTGTTCTTGATGAAAAAAATCATCTCAAGCAATACATACTGGAGTCACGGATTTCCGCTGAAGAACTCAGCACGTCCGCTCCACTACAGAAACCACCCTTTTACCAATCTCACGGTCTCTCTACCACTCCATTCATGTCTGCTTCTGCCACCACCTCACAAGCGCTCAGAGTAAGAGCTGCACTACCACAGCCAGCAACTGAAACTGAATTGTCAAAGTAACAGCACCATTGAAAGCAGGGTCTTTATAGGACAGTTAGGCTCTGTGTGCTCTTCCTTCACAGTGCACTGATGCTATTGGGTGAGGAGCAGGCATTGTCCCGGGAGTGGATGGTTACAGAAGTGTCTTTACCTTTCTGGAATCCCTCTTGCTCCCTTATATACTCTTTTCACAATGTGGATGCCCCCATCAGATACTGACATTCTCTATGAAAGTTACCCAATCTGTGGTATTCTGTTACAGCGGTAGAAAACGACCTATGCTGGCTTGCTAAACAAGGACCATGCCTTTTCACATTTGCACCCCAGGACTTTGCTGAGTCTCCGGGACTATTCACCTAATGAAAACAATACTTGATGACATCTGGACCAGGAAGAAAATAGGAGAGGGTACATAACGTAATGAAGAGGGTCTTACGGTCTACTGTGTGACTGCAAGTTGTTCTTTGAGGCAAGGATAAGGAAGTTGTGAGCCTTGCCTAACATCTACCTGAGGACCATATGGGCATAGTAATTAGTGAGGAGAAAATCTAAGCAGGGAGGTAGCATCAAAGCAAAATTTCATACATAAATTTATTACCTATATCAGCTGAATGATTTATCCCCTAACCAAATAGTATGTCAACTCTTATGAAATCACTAAATTTATTTGTTTTGTAAGTCTCTTCAGAAATTGAAATATTTTTGCATTATAAAATGATGCCTGTTGCTAAACTGATACTGGCTTGTCAATATTTTTCTCCTGTCACTAGTCAAAAACTCAAGTTCAAGTTTAGGCCTGAAGTGTAAATTATTAGATTTAAAGGAAGACATAAATTTAAAATGTCTGTGCTCTCTGGTTCTAGGGAAGACACACTAAATTTTGCCAATTCTAAAAGGCTTGATTATTTCTTGGCCTTTTGACTAAATTCAAGTAAATGAAAGACCTGACCTATTGTACTGTCTTCTATTTGTAGGTCTGAAAGGTTAAGATAAAACAGAATGTATGTAACAAGCATAAATCTTGTATTATTGAGTGAATAAAAAACAATTTATATATAACTGTCAAAGAGCTTGCCTTGGCTAAATACAGAAAAATTTTTTGATTCATCCTTTGAGAATTGTGTACAATGTATTTGATCAGATTTACCACTTCCCCCAACTCCTCCCAGATACTACTACCCCTCCCTACCCAATTTTGTGTCCTCCCTTTTCTTTAGTCCATCAAGTACAATTGATGATGCTCACTTACTATTAGATATATGGTCTTCCACTGAAGCATGGTCAACCTACCAAGAGGCCCCACCCTTAAAGACAACTGACTCTTGCTGGGCATAATGGTGCACGCCTTTAATCCCAACACTGGGAGGTAGAGGCAGGTGAATCTCTGTGAGTTTGAGGCCAGTCTGGTCTACAAAGTGAGTTCCAGGATAGCCAGGGCTACACAGAGAAACCTCCTCTCAAAAAATCAAACGAGAGAGAGAGACAGAGAGAGAGAGAGAGAGAGAGAGAGAGAGAGAGAGAGAGAGAGAGAGAGAGAGGAACAACTGACTCTTCCTCTCCAACCAGCTATCAATTGCCGATAGCTAGGGATGACTTCATGTCCACCCTCTCTCTGGGTTGGGATTCTATCTCTCACATGCTGCCTCAACTTCTGAGAGCTCTTGTGTGCAGCTGCCCTGCTGTGTCCAGAAGACACTGTTTCCTCTAGTCCTCACTGCCTCTGGCTTTTAAAATCTTCCTGCCTCATCTTCTGCAATGATCACTGGGTCTTCAGAAAAACTTTTTCAGGCCACTTTTAAGACTGCTATTAAAGGATAGAAAATAAAATAAACATCCATTCCTCAATTCAACAGAAGGTAGAAAGAATATATGTTGTGGAGGATTTTTTTTACTATTAATTACATAATAAATAACCTTTGGTTTTTATTAATATTACACTTTTGATCTTGTCACATGGTGACTGTATTTGAGGCTCAATTAGAACCAGGCTTCCCTTAGTCTTAGTGCTCTGGCCTTTTGGATTCCCTTCAGGGAAGGGAAAGTGACCAGAGCATTTGGTACAGCAAAGGGTATAGCTGCTGGCTTAATGATAATCATACTCATATACCAAGAATCTACATATGCTTTCCCAATGCTATTTCAGATCACTTACAAGGAAATACCATCACTTCCTCTACACTAAAGGTAAGGTGTCAAATTTCGATCAGATTAAAGGGATCAGAGTAAGGTTTGGTGCTCAGTGCCTTTAACTCTCCATTCCATGCCTGTCCCTGGCACATCCCTCTGTGATATTGCTACTGCTCTGCAAAGGATGCAGAAGAATGTGATATCTGCTCAGCAAATATTTTTGAGAGATCATCCCTTTTAATTGAGACTTGAGCTGGAGAAGCCCATGTTGCCAATCCAAACAAGACTTTAAGGCATTAAGATAAGCTATTTACCAAACTCTCTTTAGCAACACTGCCTTGTATGTCTACAAAATGGACAAAACAATGTTGAAATCAGAAAATTTTCCATGAGACTGAACAAAATTAATGACCTTTTGTAATACAGGAAGCATGGACAGAAATCGTTGGTACAAACCTTGGCTGTACCCACCTTGGCTGCCTGAAAAACCAAAACTGGATTTTTTTTGTTTTTCTAAAGTATCAGTTTGGGTAGATTCCAGTCCTGTTTTACCATGGAACACTGACCTGGGTATTGCTGGGAAGAAATTTTGTAAAGATGATTAAAGTCTGTAATGAATTTAAGAAGGAGAGTGTAGACAAAATTCTAAACAGTCTTATTAAATAAGAAACACAGAGCCAAATATAGGGGTGAAAGCCGTAGAGATCAGAGAAACAGTGATAGCCACCAGCTAACCTTACTCACCATGCCTCTGTAGCCCCCCCCCCAAGAGAACCAGTTTCTTCCTGTCTAACCTGCTCCTTTATTGCCTTGCTGTTCAGCCTTGTCATTGGCTCTTAGCCCAGCTACCTCACTTCCTCGTCACTGCCTGTCTGTACAGACCTCCAGGTCTCTATGGTTGGTACTGGGATTAAAGGCATGTGTCACCACGCTTGGCTATGTCCTTGAACACGCAGAGACTCTGACTGCCATGTGATCGGAATTAAGGGCATGTGCTACCACCCCCTGACTTTTGTTTATGACTGGCTATGACCTCTGATCTCCAGGCAAACTTTATTAACATACAAATAAAATATCACCACACTGCAGCACAAATAAAATATCACCACATTTCCCCTTTTTTTCTAATAAAAATAAAAAAGAATTTAAAAAGTTATAACTAATATAAGAAAAACTATATACAATAACTATATACAATATATACAAGCAATAAATATATCAACAATGTCTAGTCCACTTGCATTTTACAAACTCAGAGAAAATATTCCATTATCTATTCTATTTTGGCAAGTCCAAAATGTACCTGATCTACTTTCTATCCTAACTTATATTACTAACAGAGAACTATCTTATAATAGTTCTCTTGGGGGAAGCTACGGAGGCATGGTGAGTAAGGTTAGCTGGTGGCTATCACTATTTCTCTGATCTCTACAGCTTTCACCCCTATATTTGGCTCTGTGTTTCTTATTTAATAAGACTGTTTAGAAATTCATCTACAGGAGAGGTTATCCTTGATAACTTAAGTGAGCCTGATTTAATCACTTGAAAAGTTTTTCTAGCAGTACTGTGGCTTCCCTGAGTTGTGCCAGTAAACAGCAACTTCAGCCAGTGCTAGGGATTGCCAGCCTGTGGCTTCCTAAGCACCTGCCCCACAAACTCAGACTTGGAAGATTCCAAAATCACACAAAATAACTTCTTACAAGAAATCTCCATATATAGGGATATAGATAGAGATAGATGATAGATACATAGATAGATAGATAGATAGATAGATAGATAGATAGATGATAGATACATAGATACATAGATAGATACACAGATAGATACATAGATAGATGATAGATACATAGATAGATACATAGATAGATACATAGATAGATACATAGATAGATGATAGATAGATAAATAGATAGATGATAGATAGATAGATACATACATACATACATACATACATACATACATACATACATAGACAGACAAGATAGACAGATAGAAACATCCTACTAGTCTACTTTTCTATACCTTGAGTGATATAAGAAACTTAGAAATTAGGACACAGCAAAATTGTACATAAACATAGAAAAATAGGTTTTAAAAAATCATTTATTTGGTCATCCATAACTCTTAGGTCCTTTGTAACATGTAAAGAAAAGTTTCCTCAAAGAGTCTACATGCTCAAAGTGTAGTTACACCATAATGCCCATTGGGTTTAATGAAAGTAAATGCCAGGCCAAACTTTGTCATATTGTAAGTTTTAATTATACAGCACTGATGAATAAACAGGCACACAGCATTTTACTGACTATGTTATTTATGATGAAGCCTCAGTTCTTTCTCTTATCAACTTGCATGAGAGTTCATCAGAGACCCTGTGACAATACTCTAACGAAAAGTTTCTGTTTACCCTGAGGCAATGCCTGGACATGAACTGTTTATGTGTTGTGCCCAAGGATACAAGGCATGGGAGTTTATGATTGTCCTCTCTTATGACAGTGGAACATGTCTCTGAACTATTTCACCCAAACCACACAACCTAAACACCACTAATTTCAGCAATGAAGAACTAATTGTTAAATCCACCTGCTGATTAGCTAGGTGTGTAAGTTACTTGCTGTGTATGTCTTTCTGTATGCTGTGAATATGTGTTGCTCTGGTTGGTTGATAAATAAAGTTGTTTGGCCTATGGAAAGGCAGCTTAGAGTCTGGTGGGAAATCCAAACAGACAGGAAGAGAAAGGAGAGGAAAGGCAGAGCTGCGAGCCACCGCCAGGAGAAGCAAGATATAAAGGTATTGGTAAGCCACAAGACACATGGCAAAGTATAGATTTATAGAAATGAGTTAATTTAAGATGTAAGATCTAGCTAGTGAGAAGCCTGAGCCAGTAGACCATACAGTTCATAATTAATATAAGCCTCTGTGTGTTTACTTGCATCTGAGCAGCTGTGGACTGGGCAGGACACAGGAAAACTTTCAGCTAGAGTTACTACTTTTCAATGGCTGTGATAAAACCACACGACCAAGGCAACTAATAAAAGAAAGAGTTCAGTTGGGCTTATAGTTCCAGGGGTTGGAGCTATAATGACGACAGAGCAAAAAAATGATGACATGGTGGCAAGAAGCTGAAGCAGCAGTTGAGTGCACACACCTCAAGCCTCAACCAGGAGGCAGAGAGAACTCATTCGAAAGGTCTTTTGAGACCCCAAAGCCTACACCCAGTGATATACTTCCTTCCTCCAGCAAGGCCACTCATGCTAATCCTCTCAAACAACCACCAGCTGGGGACCAAGTATTCAAATTACTGAGACTTATAGGAGACAGTTATCATTCAAACCACCACATTGGGCCTCTCTTCATTTACCCTATGAAAACTGATTTCTAATCATCATAATGCAGTTTAGTAAAATGGCATATTGACTAGAAGTAGCCACCAATGGAAAGTGGCCATTCTCACCACACCTACCCTAGAGTAGAGCACCAACTAAGCCCCACACAACACTGTCCTGCTGGTGGTGAAGAAAATTCTGACAGCAGTGCTGTAGGTAACATTTCCCAAGCTATCAAAGTTCAAACAGATTAGTAATAGGTCCATGGTCCACTCCCAGAGCATGAGTTCACCATGAAGTTTTGATTGGGTTGCAGATTGTAAAACATACCACTAGCGCCCCTGGGCGCCAGCCACCCCTGGGAAGACCTGCTCACCTTGGCCCCAGATTCTGGCCAGCGGGCAGGCTCCCTTCTACCCCCACCCCTACCTGGAAGGCCCCCCTTCTCCAAGATTCCCTGCAGTCTCTAAGCCCTGCCCCTAAATCCAAACTCTCCGGAGACCCCCGCCACTTCCTGAGACTTAGAGACCTGCCCCAGCTCCCATCCTGCCCCGGACTTCCCTTCTGGACAAA
>CABHPH010150728.1:10126-44051 GCA_902168325.1 Peromyscus nudipes
GGCGGGGTGGCAGGAGGGGTAATGGGGTGATCTATGACTGATATGTAAAGTTGAATTATATTGTAAAATAAAATAAAATAAATTATATAAAAAAAAAAAACATACCACTAGCCTGAAAACTGGCATATTTGGTTAGGCCTATATTGACATTTTTTTTAAGATAAAAATTACTACATTGGGACCTTGACTGACTAAGGATGGGTACCACATGAAGCTCCCTAAACAAGTTCAGGTTGCCATTTAGGTTTTTTTTCTTATATTGTTATTAAAACTTGTAAGAATTTTATTTAGACATTTTTAGAGAAACCCTTAAAATAATTTTCACCCAAGAAAATAGAACCTACTGAACTACTATCTATTAAATTAGGTCTATCAGAGTCTTCGAGAAAGTTGTTAACATGTGGTTAACAGAACAGCAAAGGGTCATAAAAAATATAGCCATCTAGAGAAAAGGTAAGAAGTATGGAGGTGTCTTTCCCAGTTTTTTGATATGATAAGGAGAAAGGAGAAGATCCAAGCACGTCTGTAGATATTGACAGTTTTTGCCAAAATTCTCCTTCAAGTGCCTCATTTGCTGGTTTTTTTTTCAAAAGCAACCCTCCACAAGAGGAGAGTGGTGTCATTCATCAGGCTTTGAGGACAGAATGTGGTTTGCTTTGGACAAATGTCCACAAATCATAATGTTAAATTACAAGCTTGAGTGCCAAGGAGCCGGACAGCTGGTCCTCCATGCTCTGTTTTCACCCATCATCAAACATCAAGTAGGGATCTATCCTCGCAAGAATGACACTGGCATTGCCAGCCATTCCTTTCTCCAGGCTCAGGCAGTCCAATCCTAATGTTTTGTGTAAATGTGCAAGTGCTCTGAAGATTTGTTTGCTGGTTTATTTAATTGGCATTTATTGAGCATATGCTATTTGGCAGTCAGGACTAATAGGTCGTAGCTCAAACATTTGTAAGACTAATTCCAGCTAATTCTAGCTTGAGGATTCCACAGTCAATTAGAGAAGATAAATGCAAAATGACATTAAATGAAATACACAATTGCATGTGTACATGCACGAAGGTTATGTTTGACAATCAGGCCAAACAGCCTAGAAAAAAGCCATAATGTCTTCCTTATTTTGAGTATTATAGTCCAACATATATGGATTTGACTTCTCACAATCTGTAAAATACCCTCCTCTGTTATTAATTCATCTTCACAGTTACCTTTTTGTACTTCACATCAAATGTGCAATGCCTTAAGACAATTTCTCTGACTTTCCAAAGCATTAACCCACTAAATTTCAATATTGCTTTAAAAGTCCCCTGGTCTTAGGGAAACTAGCATCTATTAAGACAAATCTCAGATGTGGTGTGATGTGGCCTGTCCATATTTCCAGGAGATAAGGAAACCTTATGGCAGAAGCTCATGCATTCACATACTCACTGGGGATATACTTGAGGTTACTCCATCTAGTTACCTATAGTCTAATTTAAAATAAAATATAGGGGTTGAGGATTTAGCTCAGTGGTAGAGTGCTTGCCTAGCAAGCACAAGGCCCTGGGTTCGGTCCTCAGCCCTGAAATAAAAATAAAATAAAATATATATCAGATAACATTCACCTTTTCCCAGAGTATAAAACATTTCTCTACATGTATTCTCAATATTTCATACAATTATTTCAAGTTTCACATGGAAAATTTCTATTATAATTGTTACATGTTCACATGTATGTGTTTTCTTCTACAGCTACTTATATGTTGAAAGTGATGCTAGCTTTTCGCTTTAGGAAGATAAAAATGAGCAACTGAATATATAAATTGACAGTGTCTGACCACTTGTGGAAACAAAACCTCTAACCCATAATTGCCAGCTTTGGCACCAATCTTCTATTTCAGATCACTTACAATATAAAGCAACCCACTATCTACAGTCAGATATATAGGAAGCCGGACCACTGCCTCTATCAACTATTTCATTTAGCTTTTGTAAACAATGGACCCAAAGTGGCTGGGACTTGACTAATATCTGTGGTGGTTTGAAAGAAAATACCCCCCAAAGGGAGAGGCAATGTTAGGAGGTGTGGTGTTGTTGGAGTAGGTGTGGTCTTGTTGGAGGAAGTGTGCCACCATGGAGGTGTGGAGGTCTCATTTATGCTCAAAATACTGCCCAGTGTCTCAGACCACTTTCTGTTGCCTGAGCAAGATGTAGAACCCTCAGCTACCTCTCCAGTATCATGTCTGCCTGCATGCCACCATGTATTATGATGTTAATGAACTAAACTTCTGAAAATGTAAGCCACGCCAATTAGATGTTTTTCTTTTATAGAAGTTGCCATGGTCATGGTGTCTCTTCACAGCAATAGAAACCCTTACTAAAACAATATCTAACAGTTTCTCCATTTTTGTACCTACTTCCAGCTTGAGACCAAAGTTGAACCAAATTTAGCTTGATGATAGAAAGTCAACTATACTTCCCTAAGCAATCAGATGGGGTACCCTTCTAAGTTGGTCTCCCTCCAGCTTCTCCCTTGCCAGAAGTCCCTGAGCAGTGGCATCTGAAGCTTTCCTTGTTTTCAGTTTTGTTTGCAGTGGTGGTACTTGAACCCAGAGCCATGCACGTGGCAGGCAGGCACTCTACCACTAAGCTACATCTGCAGTGTACCTTTCTTATTTTCTACTTTCCTACTTTTCTGCTTGCCCTTGGATCTTTGGCAAATGTTAGGGATGGTGACTGACTCCCTCCAACTCTGAATAAGTAGCCATTGTTATCTTGGTGATTTATTCATTTATTTTGGAGGGGATCAATGACATAATATTATAAATTAGGTAAGCTTCAAAGAAAAGAGGTTTGTTTTTGTACAGTTCTAGAGGTAGATGGTCAAACACTGCATCTAATAATTGCCTGCCGGATGACAGAGTCCTGAGGTGACACAGAGCATCATTTATCAAGAGGCAGGAAGTATATGTGTGCATGGGTGACAGAGTCCTGAGATGACACAGGGCATCACTTAGCAATTGCCAGAGAGTGCATGTGTCCACTGGTGTTTTTCTTCCGAGTACTCTCTCTTCCTAAGCCATCAGGATTCACTCATGGGGCTTCACTCTACTGATATTATATGATCCTAGGTAGCTCCCAAATGCTCCAGTTCTAACATCATGGTCATATTAAGTCCCTACCTTCTTAATATGTCACAGTAGAGGATTAAACTAAATTCATGAAGTGCTGGGGACACTGAAGCCATATTCAAATCAAAGCAACAGTCATTGGTTTCCACACAACAAAACTCATTATCAGATACATGTACTTCTGGTTTGTTTTTTATTTTATGTTATTTTATTTTATTATTGTTTAGATGCCTGTTTGTATTCTAATGGGAGAGAGAAAGAAAGGGTATGGCTTTGGGTGGGTGAGAAGGATCTGGGAGGAGTTGGGAGAAAGAAAACCATTATCAGAATATATTGTGTGGAATAATGTATTTTCAACTAAAAATACATGTATTTAAGTGAAAGGGGAATTTAATTAATATAAATATAATTAAATGATAGTATAAATGGTATGGGGATATTATAACAATTATCACAGTAATGCACAAATAGGTACAGTTTGCAAATGTTGCATTCCACACCAGGCCTGCGCTAGCTGTAGTGCTATGCACAGAAACTTGAAGGAAACTCTGGGAGAGAATGAATGCTATGCCCACACTCCTCCCCGGGCCTTTGCACTGGCTGTTTGCTATGCTTGGCATGATTCTTCACATAGCCTCAAGACTTGCACCTTCCCCTCTTCTGTATTTGCTTAAATGCCTTTTCCAGTCCGCTGACAATCTTGTTTCCCAAAGTGACACCGTCTATCCTGTTCTCCCTCCCACACATGCACAGTTCTTTCTACCTTTCCTGTGTAAGTTCCATTACAAATCATCATGCAATTCATTTCTCACTTCTTTGTTTATGAGACATCTTCTTGCCTCCACCCGAAATTACAATATACCCCCGTAAAGGCAGAGGCAGGGGCGGGGGTGGGGAGTCCCCTCAAGTTTTTCTTATCCTCTTAATACTGAATCTTTGATATCTAGAATAGGCCCTTTCCATAAGAAAACAATAAATATTTATTTTCTCAAGAAATAAAGAGAGGGAGGGAGGGAAGTCGTCAGCCTTGGAAACAGGTGACCCTGAGGTCACTTTCACCTGTCACTTACTAGCTAAAGACATGGAGATGTGTCACCAGAATCTCCTCAAGGAGTGACATGCTGCCCTAACTGTCACCTACTTCAGAGTTTACCCCAGCTGTGGAGTCACTCAAGGATCTGAAAAGGTAGCCAAAAACCATGACTGATTGAGGCAGAAATATAGCGGTGCTTCAATTACGGTCCTACCTGAGTGACAATGATGTACCTAAATTGCTCTAGAGCTCCCCCTGCTGTTAGTCATAGTTCAACGGCCCTTATAATAAATTCCATCCTTTCTCTCTGCCCAAGCAATCCTGCTTCTTGCCTCCTCTTCTTCAGCAACATTAATAATTAATTCTCATATAAGCACTTTGTACATGAAATTCCCTCTTGAGTGTCTTGAAAGAATCACCGTGTGATACTAGCAGAAATCAGAGTCCAACCTCAAGGACAACTCCAACTTTCCTAGGCTTCCTCCTTCCCCTAATCATTAGGGTAGCTTGTTACTAGCAGTGAGTCCAGGAGCAGCTTGTACCTCTCCGGCAATTTACAAATAGCAAAATAGCAAATCTGTATTTAGCCTGAGCCCAAGAGTCATTCCTCCTGAGACAAGGTCTTGCAAGCTCCCGAGTCCTGCATGATTGGCGCCTCTTAGCATGGTTTTCCCTTCACCACAGTGGAAGAAGGGGTCATTGTCCTCCTGTTATTTATCTTCCTTCTCAGTCACCTCACACTGTAGGAAAATGTTTGCTTTTTTCACAATATCACTCTTCAAGTTATAATCCACAGAGATACCCCCATGACTTCATCACTAAAACTCGGAGTCTGATTGAGGACTCTTTAAATAAATAATGTAGAATTAATAATTATTGTTACAGCAACTAACCATTACTTTCCAGTAGATCTCAACCATTAGGAATGCTATAGGCAACAGGCTGCCATAGTACATTCTTCATTTTCTATGTCTAGTTAGTTATACTAGGAAGCAAAAAAATTGATGAGTGAAACACATACTCAAGACTGTTCTAACAGGTTTAGCCAAATGCCCTAGAGCTAAGAAAATTAATGAATCTTATTATGTAAAAACACATTATAAAAAGCAAAGCTTTCATTGGCCATGTTGGCATAAACCTGTAATCACAGCTCTTGGGTGGTTTAGGTATGACCACACATTCAAGGCTAGCCTGGGGTACATAGCAAGATATTATCTCAAAACAAGGCATGAAAGAAAAAAGAAACAACATAATTTAAAAATCTAAATAGTTTAGATTTTAAAATATGTGTACCAAGCAGAAAAAAAAGACAGTAGATGAGAGAGGAGAAACTGTAATCAGAATATGTTGTATAAAAATATTTTCAATTAAAAAAAGAAAAGTATGCTTTTTAATTGTAGCCAGGTGATGTGGCTGATGCTTTTACAGATAGACTGGTTAGTGGAAGGTTATGATTGTTTTCTTGTCCAAAAGTTGAGAAAGGATCTGAATAAACTACAAGGGACCAAACAAATGAGCCTCACAATAGAAAAGAAACCTCAAGGAGATAGGTGAAGGGTAAAAGCACATGCCTGATGACCTGAGTTCAGATCTCTGCAATTCCTATAAAAATCACAAAAATTGCAGTAGCATGCATCTGTAATTCCAGCACTCCTGCTGTGAGATGGAAGGCAGAGAAGGAAGGATCCCCTGGGAACTTGCAGAATCCCGACTGGAGTAAGGTGGGAGGCAAAGACCAGCTACCAAGATTGTCCTGTGATCTCCACCTAGGGACCTGAGCATTCAAACAACTATGTACACGGTTTCAAAAAAAAAAAAAAAAAAAAACCAGAACGAAAGGGAGCCAAATTAGCTATGAACAAATACCATATCCCCCAGTTCTGCAGAGTCCCTTGAGCTGCCACTGGTAAGTTTCCAGAATCTCTCAATGGTTAGCCATGATGTTAAATATTCTACGAATAAGAAGCTGGGAGCAGCTTCTCGATCTGATTCTCAAGGGCAGATCGCCTCTGTGCCCAGTGAAGAACTCCCCAATAGCAATTAACTTGTTGACATTCATGAGCAGAATAGTGTTTCCCCTGATGCTGTCATTACTGTTTCATGAGATCTTCCATTGTCTACTTCTGTCCCTGAGACCAGAAATCTCCCTTTTAGATACAATCTGGAGGGCTGGAGAGAGGCTCAGTGGTTAAGAGCACTGGCTGTTCCTCCAGAGGACCAGGGTTTAATTCCCAGTACCACCTGGTGTCTCACAAATGTCTGTAACTCCACTTCCAGGTGGTCCAACACACACATGGTATACAGACACACATGTAGGCAAAAACCTCATTGACATAAAATACAGGTTTAAAAAAGTTTTTTTTAATTGATGCAATCTAGCCAGTTGGTGCTGGCACACACCTTTAAGCCCAGCACCCAAGAGGCAGAGGAAGGCAGATCTCTTTAAATTGGAGTTCCCGGACAGCCAAGGCTGTTACAAGAGAAACCCTGTCTCCGGGAGAAAAAAAAATTGATACACTCCAGCAAGCTTGTATCTAAAGTTACTTAATAGAAAGCCAGGGCATTCCAAGACAAGTGCTTCTTACCTTCTAGAAACTAAGGTAGGCAGAACCCCACAGAACAGCATGGGAACAAAAGACTTAAGGAGACCATAGTGATACCAAAACAAACCTAAGTGTCTCGGGAACTGCTTACTAGTGAGAGGTAAGTGAGAGGAATGAACAGTCCTGTTTAAAGTGCCTTTTTGATGGGAAACTGCCAGTTCTTTGTGTATAGGAAGTCAAGGTCACCTTCTAAATGCTTAGTTGAGATGGGCTACAAAGAAGAGAGCCCATCTGAGAGCAGGAAAGCAGAATACTAGATTCCCCTTCAGCCCCCTCTCCCCATGCAGCACCAGTCATTTCCATTTTGGAGAGAGAACCACTGTACTTCGGAAATGTAATGCATTTTATTTCCGATCCACAGTACTTAGGCTTTTCAAACTGAAGATTTCAACCCATTAGCGAGTCATGAAATCAATTTAGCATATTTTAATGAAAACACAATAGAACAAAACAGAATAGATCAGAATGCATCACACATGGCACAATTTCATTTGTGGACATTGTTTCCATTATAAGTATGCATATGTGAGTGAAGTCTGTGGCTGTGTAAGTGTATGCGGCTGTGGATGTTGGGGAATACTGTAAAAAGTATTTCTTACTTTGGGTCTGATTTTTTTATAAGGTTGAAAGCCCATGCTCTAAATCAGTTAAGAGAAGCTACTGGCCCTAATGCTTACAGCTCCACACATATATCAGAGCCTAGGTTTCATGATCGCAACTCTCACAGGCATCCCATCAGGAAACTTACGAGAGCCCTGTGTCTGTACACCTCACCAGAAGGAAGGCCAGTGACCAAGCCACCAGATAACATGGCTTCTCACACTTCAGCCATCTGAATTAAAAACAGAAGTAAAGATAATTCCCCAAGGTCCGGACACTCTCTGACACACCTGACGTCTCAGATATACCCAATTACTCACTGTGTATCTAACATCTGTTTCAACACGCACTGCTCTTGGGCAAACATCTCCTGTGTAAGACACCTAGCAGCACACATGGAACTGAGGCAACTACCAAGACTCAGTAAAGCTAGTCAGGGTTTGAAGCGCGGATTCATATGCAGAAGAAAAGGTCCCCACATCTGTACTTTGATGAGAGAAAAAGGACTTCACCCTTCCAAAACGCACAGTTCATGACCTTGCCTGGGGGGAAGTTACATTTTTATTTGCATGGATGTCTTATAAATTATTTAGCATGTGCCTCTACTATGTAGGCTGCAAATTTCCACAAAAATAGAACTTTGTCAACAGCAGAAATTACCAGAGCAAAAATCACAGCTATTTTATAGTACATTACAGTTACTATGAATATCTAGAAATGTTACTGTGTGTAATACTACTTCAAATTAAGGAATGTGTTAGATTTTGTTACATCTTATTATTCAATGTGCTAATGAAGATATAAATTATGGTTTTTTTATTTCTATACCTAAATTTTGATTAAAAATTGTTTTCACAGAAGCTTTAGATGGTCTATGTATTTTACAGCATTAAACTGTGGAATCTACCAGATATGAAGGTGGTACAGGGTATACATGATGATTAAAGGGATTTTTTTTTTTACAAGGAACAAAGCAGGAAGAAGCATAATTACCCAGAGTAATCAGCCGTGGAGGATGGTTGGAGTAAATTATGAGTTATTGGGTCTGTGTGCATCATAAATACTTGGTCTACCTAGAGAGTCTCAAGAAAATCTTCCAACACTCCCCTCTAGTAAGGCTAATAGCACAGCAGAGAAGAAACAAACATTTCAAGTCACTTTAACTTCCGGAGACACAGCTCCGGGCACTGGGCTTTCCATCCTGGTTCCTTCCATTACTACTAATTCTCTGCGTCAAAGGTGACATACAGAGAAGCAGTAGCCAACCTGCAAACTACAGTCTGACACAGAAGTCTGTCTGGGGCACGTATAGGCAGGAACTCAAGGTGATCCCCAGCCATGTGACAGGCCCTGAGTTTCATGACGGTTAACATTTAGTCTAGTCTTCTCTTCTATAAGGAAAATACCGTGGTTATAATTTTTATTTTATTTTTCAATGTGTGGAGTATACATGTGTTTATGTGGGTGTGTGTACATGCAAGGATGCATGTAGAAGCCCGGCGTGGACAATGGATGTCTCTCTCAGTCACTCTCCACCTTATATTTTCTGAACCAGAGTCTCTCACTGAACCTGGAGTCCATTGGTTGCTATGTCTATTAGCCAATGAGTTTCAGCAGCCTACCTGTCCCAAACCCCTACATATCCATACCCAGATTCATGTGAGTTCTAAGGATGAAAATCCAGCTCCTCGTGGTTGTATGGAAGACACTTTACTGACTGAACCATCTCTCCAGCTCTCTATTTCATATTTTTTTAACGAACCTAGAGTTAGGAAGGTGATTTACTCTCTTCAGGAGTAGAATCAGACATAGGTGCAGCCTATTCCCTATACTCTGCTAAAGTGCCCTCAAATCCTACAGAATAAACCTGCCTACTTATATCACATGGCTGAAGGCATCTTGATTATATTTTGCAAAATAGTTGTAGATGAAAATTCAACTAAGTAAATATTATTGGGGAGGAATTGTAGGAGATATTATCTTCTGGTTCTACAAGTCAGTCAGCTTGGTTTCTACATCTAGACTTTCTCCTCAAAGGAGACAAAGGACATTAGAGGAAGAGGGTAGTTTGAAAGACCATATTTCGAATAGTGCAGTCCCAGTCTGTGTTGAGGGATGAGCACTGTTCCCATAACCCTTTCCACCATTCTTCCCACAGCTGCATGCATCTCCTATACACAGACCCTGCTGAGTAACCTGGTGGTGGTGGTGGTAAGGAGTCTGGGGATGTTCATTGCACTGGTTCTCCTGAACTCTTAGCTCTATTTCCTCACCTTGTGTGTCTGGCAAGCTCTACCTGGCTTCTCCCTCTCTGTCCTACAGACTGGAAAATCAGCACAGCCAATTCAGGTAACTTCCAAGCCTGCATTTTCATCTTTCAGGAATTCTTCTCCTTTGTGCCTGATGATGTATCTCACCAATTGTTATTTCATATATCTTGTATGGTTTACTTTCGGTGGAAAATTTAATATTTACTCAAATTTTTGATCAAGTATCTTATTAGATGCCACTAAAATCAGTGTCTTATGATTTTACTATAGTCTTTAGTGGGGTGAATTTTTTAATTAGAATTAATAAACCTATTTTCATTAAGCCCCCATTGCCTAAAACAACCTAAGAGAATAGTCAATGGAGTACAAATAAGAACATAGCAGGTTGGTCCTACTATATAAACTCAGGGATTTCTTTATCTTAGACTCACACTAATTGTATGTACTAAGGTTTAGGTAGGCTGATAAAATCAACAACGCTAACTCCAGGAGGATCCTGCAGAGTTCACAATACAAACACAAGCTGAGTCACATGGTCCTCTGTTTTCTTTCCAAGTCGCTGGTGTCCTTCAGAACAGCTACAGCTGCTTAGCAGAGACACTGAGAAGATAAATCTGGATCAATTAGTCCCATTGATGCCCTTGCTACATTATGAAAATTACCCCCAAATCCACACTAATGATACACTGTAGGATTCAGAAAATGAGAATGTCAACAAACAATATAAAAATAAGAGATGCTTTTTTACAGAATGTATCACATTCAATTATTCTGTCAGACAAAGTTGAATTCCTTTTATGTAGGACAGAGTGTTTCATGGCACGATAGCAAAGTATATATTTTATGGGTAGCAATAAAGTCTTATTGGTATACAGTCTCATTACAGCTAATGATACTTAATGTCTCTTGAATCTGGTGAAGTGTTCATGCTTTGGGAAAGCCAGAAGGGAGATGAATCGATCAAGTGAAGAGAATTCAAAAGGATGAGTCAAGTCATGAGACTCTGGTTCCCAGTATCTATAGCCTCTGTCCTCATAATCATAGCCATCAGACCCTCAGCTTCAAGTCTCTTTTTCAACAAATCCAAACTCAGAAACTACAGATGCAAAGGAACTTTATCTGTGGCCTGATAATTGCAATTCGGGAAAATATATATTCAGACAGTTTTGAGTGAGTACTCCAAAGAAGCTAGATTGCAGTATACATAATCAACAAGGCCCAGGGCAAAAAGAAAGGGCAGTCAGATTCCCCAGTGGAAGTCTCCCTTTTCTATGTGCCCATTTTCCCAGGATCTGGTAAAAAAGATTACCCTCAATGGCTTGCAGACTACATATCAAAAAGCAATTAATTCAGATCAAAGGTAGCCTTCATTAAATAGCCCACCAAACCTCCAGAATATTGCCAGCCCAAGAAACAGACTCTAATAGCCCCATTTAACCAAAACACCATTCAGTACCACCACACAGGATCCTGCTGGGATGGAGAGCAACAAAAGGCCATGATCCTACTTCTTCATCCCCCTGCCTATACACCTGAGTGGCAAAGGAGGTAGTAACTATTGACTAGCAGGTTCTGGGCCAGTGGGTGATAGAGAGCTTTTAGCAAGAAACCATCTATAAGAGTGTTGTCGGGCTGGAGAGCTGGAGAGATGGCTCAGCCGTTAAAGGCTAGGCTCACAACCAAAAATATAAGAGTGTCGTAGTTAGGGATTGAATTGCTATGATGAAACACCATTACCAAAAGCAACTTGAGGAGGAAAGAGTTTATTTAGCTTTCGCTTGCACATCACTGTTCCTCATCCAAGGAAGTCAGGTCAGAGCTCAAACAGGGCAGGAACCTGGAGGCAGGAGCTGATGCAGAGGCCATGGAGGGGTGCTGCTTACCGGCTTGCTTCTCCTGGCTTCCTCAGACTCTTTTCTTTTAGAACCCAGGACCACCAGCCCAGGGATGGCACCACCCACAATGGGATGGTCCCTCCACCATCTATCACTAATTAAGAAATGCCCTAAGGCTTACCCGAAGCCCACATGGAGGCGTTTTTTTTTTCAACTGAGGCTCCTTCCTCTCCAGTGACTATAGCTTGTGTCTCGTGGGCATAAAACCAGCCCGCACAAAGAGGGAAGGGACAAGTGAGAGGTGTGGTTGGCCATGAGCGAAAACTACAAGTCCCCAGAGCATGTTCTCTTGTCTTAAAAACCTTCACTTACAAAACACAATCTCAAACTTTACAATTTAAGAATTTCAAGAAGCTACTAGAGCATTAAATCCCAGCTGCACCACCATTTCGTAAGCTACTCTATGCCGCTAAATCCCCTGAGACCAAACAGAAATGGAAACACAATATACCCAAACCTTTGGGACACTGCAAAAAGGAACTCTAAGAGGTGGCTTATAGTGATAAATGCTTACCTTAAAAAAAGGAAGAAAGATCTCAAATAAACAGCCTAAAGTTATTCCTCAGGAAATAAAAAGAACACACTAAACTTAAAATTACCAGAAGGAAGAAAATATAAAGATCAGAGCAGAAGTGTATCAATGATAGAATAAAAAATTTTTTAATTAGCAAAACTAAGAATTGGGTTTTTATATAAAATAGAAAAACCTTTATCTATGTGAACTAAGAGATAGGTCCCAAACAAATGAAATCAGAAATAAAAGTGAAGCCATTACAACAGATGCCTCAGAAATGAACAACCTCAAAAGAGACTGTTACAAACAATTATATGCCAACAAATTGGATAACCCACAGGAAATGAGTAAATTGCTAGAAGCACATAATCTACGAAGATTGAATTGGAAAGAATAGAAAGGCTCAACAGATCAATAGCAAATAAAGAGATTGAAGTAGTAATTAAAAATCTTTTGACAAACAAAATGTCAGCACCAGGTGGCTTTGTGGAATTAATACTAACCAATCCTTTTTAAACACTTACAAAAAAATAGAATTATAAAATATATGTGATCCAAGAACACATGAGGAACTATAATTAAAAGAAACAAAGTGACTACCTTATAAAGAGATTCAATGAAATCAGAAGAGTAAAAGGACCATTGCCATGACAGGGAGGTGGGAGAGCCTTCTATCATCTCATTCTTTCTGATTCTCACTGCTTGGTTAATCCTGCTCCCATTGTGCTTCCCTGTGACTCCTGTGTTTTACTGAGATCCCTCTCACAATCTATAAGTAACATAAGTCCTTCCTTAAATGTTCCTATCCAAGTGAAACTTGAATGCTATCGAGATAACCTTTAAAGATCATACATATGGATTCTACTCATTTTCTACATAATTTTCTTCTACAAACTTTCCCACCACTGTGTTTTACTTTGGTCTCTTCTATTTTGCTAGTAATCTCTTCTGCCTAGTTATAAGTAAACTTTACACAAGCTAAGTCATCTGAGAGGAGGAAACCTCAACTGAGAGAAAAAACACAGTAAGATCAGGTTATAGGCAAGCCTGCAGGTGGTGGTGGTACCATCATGCCTAGGCTGGTGGTGCTGGGTGCCATAAAGTGTGGTGATATATTGTGTACCCTAATAAACTTGTCTGAGGATCAGAAGACAGAGCCAGCCACTAGATTAGACAAAGAAGTCAGTCAGTGGTGGCACACACCCTTAATCCCAGCACTTGAGATCGCATGCCTCTGGTTGGGAAGCACACACATCTTTAATCCCAGGAAGTAATATGGCAGGGCAGAGAAAGGTATATAAGGCATGAGGAAACAGGAACTCACTCTCTTTAGGCTGAGGATTTCATAGAGGTAAGAACTAGTGGCTGACTGTTCTGCTTAGCTGATCTTTCAGGCAAGTGTATTCAGGTACACTATATCACCACAATAAAGAAGCAGGTTGAGGAAACCATGTGGAGCAAGCCAGTAAGCTGCATTCTTCCATGGCCACTGCATCAGCTCCTGCCTCCAGGTTCCTGCCATGCTTGAGTTACTGCCCCGACTTCCCTCATCGTTGATGAACTATGATAGGGAAGAGCAAGTCAAATAAACCCTTTCCTCTCCAACTTGCTTTTGGTCATGGTGTTCGGTCACAGCAATAGAAACCCTAACTAATACATAATCCATCTATTTTTTTCTAATTTTTTTGAAGATTGGTCTCTACATAGCCCTGGATGTCCTGGAACTCGTTATTTGGACCAGGCTGACCTCAAACTCACAGAGATCCACCTGCCTGTGCTTTCCTGGTGCTGGGATTAAAGGCATGAACCACCAAGCCTCGTTAAATTTTTGAAACTTCCTACTGTCTAATAATTACACCACCAACCTCATTAGTCATCTATGCTTTTTTTATTCTCATATAGAAATCGTCTTCTTAATTGTATTATCAAGTGAGTAAATTACGACTTACTGGTTGTTTTGTGTTACTGAAAGCTTAGAGCATTATTAAGATTTTCCTATATTCTTTTATTTTAGTTTCTGTTGTTGCTTAGTTAGATTTGAGCTTAGAGTTTTTCCTTTCTAGGTTTTTTTCATTTGTTTGTCCAATTTTGATTTGTTGTTGATGGTAGTGATTAGTATGTTTTCTTTTCTTTTATCATTTTGTAATTCCTTAAAATGGATAATAAGTTCCTTGTCCACTGGTATTTCTTTTTTTAATAACCAATATCATTAGATTATATGCATTTCTCTGTGTTATATTTTGTAGATGTAGACTTGTAAATTCTTATTTTCCTTGGTTATTTTTATATACTCTATAATCAGAGACTGAGGAAATTCTTTTCAATTAAATTTATAAAAATGTCAAAAAGAAAAGAATACTTTAAAGAATTTAACCAAGAAATTGCAGTATTTAAATACCTTCAAAATATCACACAGTTCAGAAAGACCTAAACAAATGGAAGGAAGCACAATGCTCTTCATAGATTGGAGTTCTTAACATTGTTGAGATGGCAATACTCCTGAAGGTAATCAACAATTCCCTGCAACACCTATGGAAATCCTATTGACCCCTTTTGTAGAAGTATAAAAGTAGATTCTTACATGCATATGGAATTTCCATCAATCCTCAAATAAAGAAAACAATAAAGTTGGGAGACTCTCACACTTTTGAATTTCAAAACATCACAAATATACAATAATCAAATCAGCATGATGCTGACATAATTATGGACATGTGTATCACTGGAAATAACATCCATAAGTAAGCCCATACAACATGGTGAATTGATTTTCAACAGCAGTGTCAAGAACACACAACTGAGAAGACTAGTCTCTTCAAGAGTAAAATATACAGAAAAATATTCATGTTAGATTTGGCAATGGATTCATTCCTAAGAGGACACTGAAAGTACAGGCATAAAACCAAATCTAGATAATGGAGATTCAACAAAATTTTAAATATTCTTGATTCAGTGATACTATAAGATAGGATATGAAAACACATCCACCACAGGAGAGAAAATATTTACAAATAGTATGTCTCATAAGAACCTACTATGCAGAATATAAAGGACTTGTCAAGGCAAAAAAACACAGCTCTCATCTTAAAGGGAATGAAAGATAGTTTGTTCTGGAGCCATTTTAAGTGGTCATTCCCTTGAAACACAAATTTAGGTTACCCTAAATTACATGTTTCAACCTGGAATCAGTCTCATGAAGTGCGTTTGTTTTATGCCAACTTGACACATGCTGAAGTCATCAGAAAAGAGGGAACCTCAATTAAGAAAATGCCCCCATAAGATGTGGGCTGCAGGCAAGCCTGTAGGACATTTTCTTAATTAATGATTGATGGGGAGAGGGACCAGCACATTGTAGGTGGGGTCATCCCTAGGCCAGCGTTCCTGAGTTCTTTAAGAAAGCAGGCTGCCCCAACTGAATGTACCAAGCTCTGCTGACTCCCCATGGGAGGCCTTACCTTGTTAGAGGAGGGAATGGGGGGTGGGTTGGGGGGGCGAAGAGAGGGGGATCTGTGGTTGGTATGTAAAATGAAAAAATAAAATGTTCAAAAAAAAGAAAGAAAGAAAGCTGAGCAAGCCAGTAAGCAGCACCCTCCATCAGCCTCTGCATCAGCTCCTACCTCAGGTCCCTGCCATGTTTGAGTCCTGCCCTTGCTGCTTTTGATAATAAATTTTTATATAGAACTGTGAATCAATAAACCCCTTTTTTCCCCAATTTGCTTTAGTCATGCTGTTTCATCACAGCAATAGTAACCCTAACGAAGACAGGAAGTTTTATGGTTTTACAGAACAAAGACAGTTATAAATCAAGACAAGTTTTAAATACAATCAATGGTGGGTACAACAGAGGAGCAGTTACAGTAAGATGGGGGAAACTTTCATAGAGGCCTAAGATATTATCTGATGATATTTGCTGTGGATATCATTCTGTATGATGTGAATATGTTGCTCTGATTGGTTGATAAATAAAATGCTAATTGACCAGTAGTCAGGCAGGAAGTATAGGCAGGGCCAGCAGAAGAGTAGAATGCTGGGAACAGGAAGGCTGAGTCAGGAGTCACCAGCCAGACACAGAGGAAGCAAAATGACAAGGCAGAACTGAGAAAAGATACCAAGCCACATGGCTAAACACAGATAAGAATTATGGGTTAATTCAAGTGTAAGAGCTAGTCAGTAATAATCCTGAGCTAATGGCCAAGCAGATATAATTAATTTAAGCCTCTGTGTGCTTACTTGGGGGACGAGAATGGGAGAGATTTGTCCCGACCAAACACTGGCTGGCCAGGACACAGGAAAACTTCCTAGTACAGATATTCTGCTGGGGATATCTTTCTGTATGCTGTGAGTGTGTTGCTCTGATTGATTGATAAATAAAACACTGATTGGCCAGTAGCCAGGCAGGAACTATAGTATAGGCGGGATAAGCAAAGAGAGGAGAATTCTGGAAGTGGAAGGCTGAGTCAGGAGATGCTGCCAGCCACCACTGCCATGAGAAGCAAGATGTAAAGATACCAGTAAGCCATGAGCCATGTGGCAAGGTAGAGATTTATAGAAATGGGTTAATTTAAGATATAAGAACTAGATAACAGGAAGCCTGTCATGGCCATACAGTTTATAAGTAATATAAGTCTCTGTGTGTTTACTTGGGTCTAAGTGACTGCAGAAGCTGGGTGGACACATGAAAACTTCAACTACAATATTCTTCAGTTTTTGTGTTTCTAGAAGCTAGTAGTATGTTAAAAGTTAATCAATTCTAAAGTGATTTCATCTACTAGTCACAGGAATAGAAGCTAAAGCAAGCCCAAGGTGAGGAAACTCACCTCTGCCCCCATAACATTCCAATCTCTACAAGTACTTGATTTTAACCAGTCAACCAGTCTTACAGACACAGCTTCTTTTCAGGATTCTCTTTCAGACTCTTACAACTCTATAACAAAAAGTCAATCTCATTTAAACATGGGCTAAGTATCTCAATGGATAGCTTTCCCAAGAAGATATTCAAATATCTGCCAGGCACATGAAAAGATGTTCAACATCAACAATCACTAGGCAAAAGCAAAGCCAAACTACAATGAGATACCACTCATATCCACTGAAACTGAATGACCATCATGGCAAGATGTTCCTACAGGTACAATGGTGATATGTTTGCGTACCTTGCTGGTAACCAAAAGCTGTCTAATTGGACTTAAGGCCCGTTCATGCATAGTGCTAGAAACCTAGCCAACTGCTCAGGGATAGTGATGTCATGGATCTTTTTTTATTAATTTATTTGTTTTTTTAAAAAGGTTTTTTTTTCATTTCACATACCAATCCCAGTTCCCCTCCCTCCGCTTCTCCCATTCCCTCACCTCTCCCAATCCCACCTCCCATCCATTCCTAATAGAGGGTAAGGCCTCCCTTGGGGAGTCAACAAAGTCTGGCATACTAAGTTGAGGCAGGACCAAGACCCTCCCCTCTGTGTCAAGGCTGAACAAGGTATCCCATCCTAGGGACTGTGTTCCAAAAAGCCATTTCATACACCCAGGATAAGTCCTGGTTCCACTGTCAGAGGCTCCCCAAACAGATCTAGCCACCTAACCGTCACCCACATTCAGAGGGCCTACTTCAGTCCCATGCATGTTCCCCAGCTGACAGGCCAGACTCCATGAGCTCCCACCAGCTTGGGTCAGCTGTCTCTGTGGTTTTCCCCATCATGATCTTGACCTCACTTGCTCCTGTGATCCCTCCTCCCTCTCTTCAGTTGAAGTCTAGGAGCTCAAACCAGTGCTTGGCTGTGAATCACTGCATCTGTTTCCACCAGTCACTGGATATAGGTTCTGTGATTACAATTAGGGTAGTCACTAATCTGATTATAGGGGAAGGTAAGGTGTCATGGATCTTAGAGGAGAACCTACTAGTGACATTTTACTAAACCATTTAGAATAACTAACCAATTAGAACACTAATTGCATTCTAAATCATGATCCTTATAGCCACAGGTAAGTGCAGCTCTCATCCCACATCACAGGAGCTTCTCTTTGTAACAAGCAGAGACCATTGCAGTAAACCACAACTGTTCAAAATGCAGAGAGAAACTGACTGTGGGTGTTCAACCCCAATGGATACATCTAGAACATAACTCTTCCCCTAAGGTTCAGGGGACATCATGGAAAAAGAGGAAAGTTTGTTAAAACCAGAGGACCAGGGAGTCTGCTGTGAAATTGTATCTCCTAGAAATGAAAGGGAAGCCTTAACAATATGGCTACCTGAACAATGACAACACCAGCAGACATGCTAATGTGGAAAGGGAAAATCTCACCCCAGACAAAGAACTACAGGCAACTAAGGAATACTTAGAGGGGGAGAAATAGTCTGCCTCAGAGATGAGATCCTTAACTGGTTATCCAATAAGTGGTCAGCCCTGAAATCATAAACATAAAAGCAACACTAAACAGATTTATTGCTTTGCATTATATGTTTATGCATTTATACATATATTCATATATATGTAACAATAACAAAGAAAAACAGGCCATGAATTTGAAGAGAAAGAAATGGGAGGACATGAGAGGGGTTGAAAGGAGGGCACAAGGGGTTATAGGAGGGGGGAAAAGGAAGGAGAAAAATGATGTATTTGTGTCTTAATTAAAAATAATAATAAAAAGTACTTGTCTGGATGTGAAACTCTTGTTACCCTGATACATTTCTAATGTATATAAAATTGTGTAGCACTATAAACATTTTAATTCCTAGAAAAATAGTAACAGAAATATATATGACAGTAATTCTATTCACAGCACATGCCCATAAACAACTGAAGGATGTAACTAAAACAAAAGCTTGTACACACTGTTTATAGAGGAATTATTCACAACAGCCAGAAGTTGGAAACAACCCAAATAGCCATCAGATTATGAAAGGATATTTTCATTCACAGGAGAATCTATCCACTTATAAAATGAAGTGCTGATACACGCTACAACATGAGTGACACTCAAAAAACTTTACAAGTGAAACCTCTAAATACAACATATCATATGTTGCATGATTTTATAGTCTTATGAGACATCCAGGATAGGTAATCCCATATAGACAGTCTTTAGTGATTGCCATTTGGAAGAATGGGAAGCGACTGCTTAACAGACACAGCAATACCAAAACTCTATGGCGAGGAAAGAAGAGTCTTGTCCAGAAGAGAACATGCAGCACATTTCCCACTTTGGAGTGTGATGAAAATATTTTTGAAGTAGACAGAGGTAATGGTTGTACAACATTCTAAATACGCGGAATGAATTCCACACTTTAAAATGGTGTTAGCCATGACCACTGCCGTTTTCTGAGCACCTCTATTTTGGTTAAACAACAAAGATTCCTGAAACTAAAGCAACTCATTATTCTGAATTCTTGCCCTCCTTGCCCTACCAACCCCCATAATGGCTTCATGAAAGTTGCTTATCAATCACCTGACATTCTTTAGCCTATCAACATGGAGGAGGGTATGAGGAAATGGGAGGGAGAAAGGAGCAAGAAGCTTATCAATCACCTGGCATTCTTTAACCCATCTGACATGGGGAGGGAGAAGGGTATGAGGACACAGGAGGGAGAAAGGAGCAGAGGAGAAGTCCTCTTGCGGGACCTTGAAGGCACACATTGACTCCCCATAAGGGCCACCAAACGCATGCCTGTGTTGCTCAAATTGTTAAATGTTCTTATAATAAAAAACCTGGAGCCAGATATTGAGATAAATGATAAAAGATCAGAGAGACAAAGGAACAAGCCACAGCCACTTGCCAACTTCACAAATCCTCTGACTGAATGCCTGAGTCCTCAGCTGAAAGCTCTCCACAGCTGAAAAGCCTCTAGCCAAAAGGGGTCTAGCTGAAAAGGATTTCAGCCCGAAAGGCTTCATCTGAAAAAGGGCTCTAGTTCCTGTCTCCTCACGCCTTATATGCCTTTCTCCACCCAGCCATGTCACTTCCTGTCTCAACCTCCCTAGTGCTGGGATTAAAGATGTGTGTGCCTCCCAAGTACTGGGAGCAAAGGCATGAAATCCTAAGTGCTTGGATTAAAGGCATGTGACTCCCAAGTGCTGGGATTAAAGGTGTGTGCCACCACTGCCTGGCTGTTCCTCTCCCAGACTGAATCAATCTCATGTAGTCCAAGGTGGCTTTGAACTCACAGAGATCCAGATGGATCTCTGCCTCCCGAATGCTAGGATTAAAGGTGTGTGCCACCATTAACTGGCCTCTATGTCTAATCTAGTGGCTTGTTCTGTTCTCTGATCCTCAGGCAAATTTTATCAGGGTACACAATATCACCACAGGCCTGTGAAACATAGACAAGGCAACCACACAAGCTGTACAAGGAGAAAGGCCTAAAAGACAGACAGAGGAAAATCTCTACTATAGGGAATCAGAGCCCATTGTCCACTTGCAGACAAGAGTAGTTATAGGCACAAAATGGGAAAAGGGAAGAGGACTGAAATTGTCTTGCTTTTGGCCCATGGTTGGCCATTGCTAGGGTAGCTAGGGAAGGTTAAAGACTATCAGATGATTGATAAACATTTTTCAGGTCAGTAGAGTGGGAGGGTAAGAATCTAGAAAAACAAGTTACTTTGGGAAGCGGTCATCGATTAACCAAAATGGAGGAGCCTTAAAAAATGTTATAACCATGATCAACCTTTTTATGTCTTATATTTTACAACAGCAATGAAGCAACTCAAAAAGAAAAAAGCAAAACAGCCCCAATTATTTAGGAAATTAAACAAAATGCTTCTAAATAATCCTTGACTCCAAGAAGAACTCAATAAAGAAACTAGAACATATATTAATTGAACAACAGTTAAAATACAGCATATTAAATTATATCAAGGCTGAGAGATGGATCAGTGGATAAGAGCATTGGCTGTGCCCCTTTCTGAACAGAAACAGCAGAAGAGTGAAATGGGGGAGGGGTGGAATGAAGGTGGGGAGAGGGAATGGGAGGCAAAGAGGGAGAGGTTGAGATATAAAACTAATTAATTAATTAATTTTAAAATTTTTTTGAAAGAGCATTGACTAGCCTTTCAGAGGTCCTGAGTTCAATTCCCAGCAACCACATGGTGGCTCACAACCGTCTATAATAACACCCATTGCCCTCTTCTGGTATGGAGGCATACATGCAGACAAAGCACCCATATCCATAAAAATATGTAAACCTTATATATTTTATAAAATATATAAATAAACCTTCAAGTTGTATCTCAGATTTGTTTATGACAGTGTTTAGAATTTTTGTGATTTAAATGCCTATATTTTAAAAGAATAATCTAAAGCAATTATTTAAGCTTCTATCTCAAAATGCTACTTAAGAGCAAGAAGAAGAATAAAGTGGAATATAAAGGAGTTAAAAACTTTCAGTGATAAGAGTGGAAATTAATAAAATTAAAAATTTAGAGAGAATCATTGAAATCATAAGCTTGTTTTCTGAAAAAAATCAATAAACTTTTCAACATAGCTGTTTCCTGATCAAGTTAAAAAAGAAGACACAAATTACTAGTAATGGAAGAAAGGAACATTATTGCATCAAATCCTACTAATACTGAAAAGAAGTAAGATCTCATCGTGAAAAAAAAATTATTTTGGTGTTTCAAGACATGGTTTCTCGGTGTAACCGTCCTGCCTGTCCTAGAACTCCCTCTGTAGACCGGGCTGGCCTCAAATTCACAGAGATCTGCCTGCCTCTGCCTCCCTAGTGTTGGGATTAAAGGCGTGCACTGGCATCACCACCTGGCTGAAAAACTTATCAATAAACCTATTAGAGGAAAAGAACAGATTTCTTAAAAGACACTGACAGATTGAATTTTACAAAATTGGTCCAATAACTTTCATCTCGGATGCTGTTTCGTAATGTTCCTCTGGCTTATCAGTGATGGGAGGTGTGTTTCACACGTTTGAACCTGGGTAGAGTCTGCAACTTGCTTCTACCAACAGAAGACAACAGAAGTGAAGAGCTTGACAGGGCATAACTCAGGAGCCAGGTCATAAATGACAAAAAAGTTAACAACTGCAATACACCCCAAATGCAGGCGTATGTAAATAAATAAACGCGTGTGTATGAGAGAGAGAGAGAGAGAGAGAGAGAGAGAGAGAGAGAGAGAGAATATATACATATACACAGCAATATTTTGTGGCATCACCCAGTTCTTGGAAACCACATGCCTTGTTTTCTCTCTTCAAACTGTTTCCCGATGTACTGAGATGAGTTTAGCTACCCCAAGATAGGAAATTATTGTATTAACTTTCTCCTCTATTTAGTTGGATAACTATTCTGCAGTACAAGGTCAGAGTCACTCTGTCTTTTCTCCTGTGTGTTACAATTGCTTTTGTGCCCAGATGGTCTGAGTTATGGTCTTCTTCCATACACATGTTCTGGGCTGTTTCTTCTGGCTCTTTTTTCCTTAAGAGTGCAAGTCACAAGATAAGTGACAATTTCTTAAAGGCTAATTAAGAACCTTTCTGCCTATGTCCTACTTAATTAGCTTCTGTCAAACTTAATTATACTCAATTTTTTAAAATTGCACTCTATTCGTATTTATTAAACTTAAACGAACATCATGAAATAACAAAGGACAGCTACTGTCCTGCGACCTTCCAGAGAATGACTGTTACATCAGAAGAAAGAAATTATGAAAATAACCTAAATGCTAAGCCAGAGCCCCTTTAACGTGAATCTGCCTCCTACTGATGAGCTCTCACAGTTGTGCATGCTTAAAGGCAAGAAGATAATTTTTCTTTGACACAACAATTTCCATCGGTTTTCTTATATGAAAGTGACCAATGAAGAGAAAATCATACTAAACTTTAATAACTCTCATACTCATGTATACATAATGCATATGTGCAGCTTATAGAGATGCTGATTGCTGACCCCACCTGTACCTATACCTTTTCTCCTCAGCACCTGTCATGCTTAAAGAGAGAATTAGATCGACAATAAAGGTATTTGAGAAGTTAAGTAGAATAAGAAAAAATCTTTGCACATTATCAAATATGCAAAGACTGCATAGTCTTAAGAGTTTGACTCAGTGAATCTGGTCCCAGGTCTGAAATACAAATATTTTTAAAAGGACACAATGCAGATGAGTGAGAACAAGCAGTGTTTGTCTTTCTGAGTCTGGGTCACCTCACTCGGTATCATCTTTACTAGATCCATCCATTTACCAGCAAAGTTCCTGATTTCACTTTTCTTTACAGCTGAATAGTATTACATAGTGGAAATGTATCACATTTTCAGTATCCATTCATCTGTTAAAGGACATTTAGCTTATTTCCCATTCCTGGCTATTGTTCATTACTCAGCAATGAGCAAGTATCTGTGGAGTAGGATGCCAAGTCCTTTGGGCATACACCAAGAAGTGGTATGGCTGGTATAGTAGTATAGTAGATTTACTTTTTGGTTTTTGAGAATTCTCCACACTAATTTTGAGGGTGGCTGCAATAATTTGTATTCCCACCAACAGTGAATAAGGAACCCACAGCCTTATTCATTATTTTCTTTATTGTACCCAATGCCTGGAATTGTGCCCTGCACATGATAAGAGCTTAAGTAACAGCTATTAAGTAAATAAATCAGTTTTTTAATATGCATGAGTTTGATAGTATAATATTCAGCAAAATTGGAAGATAAAATACCTACATTTCTAATCTATGCAAGGAATATGCGTATTATTAGAGATCACAAAAATGACACTATTAGCAGCATGACTGTTAGTCAAAAGTCATACACTAAGCACTATCTCCATCAGTCCTTACGTAATGGTGAAGAACATTAGGTAGGACTTCTCACCTAATAACAAGGGTAGCCTAGTAGGGAAGACAGATATTCGAGGGTTTTAAGTTAAAACATACCAGAGCCCAGAAGACTAATGCCAGTAATCCTGTCTCCTTCAGCATGCAGCGTGGGCAGAATGGCACGTGTTGTACGCCGATCTAAGCCAATTTAAACAAGCAATTGCATACATTAAATAAAATAATTTCAAATTAGCCAACTGAGTTGCAATGAAGCATAGAATGAGGTCCCTAACATTAGGTCTGGAAAAAGTGGGGCATCTTCCTTGGAGAGGGCATTTATATGGTGATCCAAGCTGTATGTTAGAGAGCAGTCTGGAGGTCTCAATAAGAGGGAACCATTTGTCCAAATCCTTCAGGCAAGAGTCAAAGGAGGGAGGCCTGAGAACGCAGACCAGCCGGCACAGACCTCGAGATGACACTGGAGAGTGACACTGACAACAGGTCAGATGGGGCTTTCAGAAAAATCTGGACATTCATCTGAGTTCCGTCAACAGTCCCTAAAGAGTTCTAAGCAGGGGAATTATGTGTCTGACTGCAGAGCTGAAGACCTTCCTGGCTCCAGAAACTACAATTATATCAGAATAAACCGGATAAGCCTTCCCTTCTCTTAGTGGTTTTATTACATTTTTGCTTATTTCTCCTACAGTTTTCTGCCCTTTGTAAATCAGTGATGTAGCCTGAACCCTGTGACGCATAGCTGGAGGCATTCTGATGCCCATGGTCTTGAGATAGCTCCCTAAATCAAATCATGCCATGATTCAATCTTTGTTCTCAGCAAGATGTGCTACTTTAGAATATCATTCCACCCATTTTAGTAGCAATTTTAGTCAAACATTAAAGTTGCTAAAATTAAGACTATACTCCTATTTCAAACAATTTAGTAAAGACAGCTGGGAATTTGGGGAGCAATATAAATGACTATTGGATTAGAGAAAAGACAAGCTAATTATTGACATCGACACTGAAAGCCTATAGCATTCCAAGGTGCTATGGCTCACCACTGGCCTGCAGTCCCAAGCTATAGTCTGAATGTCTGTATCTCCATAAAGGTCATTTGTTGCAGTCCTAATCCCCAACATAATGGCATATGGGAGGTGATTAGACCATGAACAGAGAGCATGAATAGGAGTCATGTCCTTATAAATGAGACCCAGAGAATTCTCTCATCTTTTCCTCCACTTGGGAACTCGGCCAGAAGGCAGCTAGTGGTCTACAATGAAGAAAGAGGGCCTTCACTAAACTCCAACCATGCTGCCACCCTAACTTCTGGTCTCCAGAACTGAAAACATAAATACCTGTCTTTCAAACTATCCAGGTTATTTTATTCTATTTTAATTCAAACATACCAAGATCTTTTAATTTTTTTTATTATATCTTGTGTGTGTGAGCGTGGTGTGTGTATGTGTGTGTGTGTGTGTGTGTGTGTGTGTGGTGTGCCCCCAAAGGTCAGAGAGCAACTTTCAGTAGCCAGTCTCTCCTACCTGTGGGCCTCGGGGGTTGAACTCAGGTCACCAGACTTGGTAGGAAAGGGCTTTTACCCACTGAGCCGTCTCACCTGGTACCCAGACTAAGATCCTTAGGAAAGGGATCCCTGTCTTGCTCTGGTTCTACCCAGCAATGTTGGTAGCTTCTGCTGACACAATGATTACTGCATGAACGTTGAGCATGGGTCTCTCTGAATAATATAAATCACTCTGGGGGGCTGAGAAGATGGCTCCGTGGGTGTACTGCTTGTCTTGCAAACATGAGCACCTGAATTTGAACTGCCAGAACCCAGGTAAAGCCAAACGACAGAGTGTATCTATGATCTTACTGCTGCCCCAGAGGGAAGAGAATGCCCAGAAGCTCTCCTGACACATGCAGTTGTGAACAACAAAGAGACCCTGCCTCCAAAGTAGAAGGCAAAACCAATGCTGTTTTACACACACACACACACACACACACACACACACACACACACACACACACACACACAGCCTCCAGTCTAGCCGCTTTGATCATGGACTTTTGGAATGATAGTGGTAAATAAAGGCCTTCTAGCTAAACACTGTTTAGCCCCTTCTACAGGCAGCCCTTCCTGTAAATGCTAGATTCCATCATCTGAAGTCTTGTACATACACTCTGAAAAAAAAAACTGATGTTTTAACAACCCCCATCTTCCCAAAACAGACACATTGTCACACAGTTTCTTCATACATAGGAAAAGTTGCTACCCCTCTGACTTTACTATGTCAGAAATCCTCAGACCCCAAATAGATGCCAATCTCTGGCTCATACATACCTTTAAATTGCAGATTAATGTCAAACATCCCCTCTTCTCCATAATGAGAAGGAGGCTAGAAATGATATGCCATCCACTGGTCATCAACTCAACTATGTTGGAAATATATCCACAGTCCCCTGCAATTAGAGATACATAAGCACTACACAGCCCTTCCCCTGTCCAGAAGGCAGGAAAATGGTGTCACAACTTATTAGATAGATAAGATAGATAGATAGATAGATAGATAGATAGATAGATAGATAGATAGATAGATAGATAGATAGATAATCCTAGCTCTGTGTGCAGTATGCTTGAAGGATTATCCTGAAACAGATGCAACAATATCTCATTAGCTTTCTGTTCAGAGGCAGCTATTCAACTTCCTTGACAACATAAACCTAACAGGCCCTTCCGAACAGTGTAAACTCTTGAGTACCCTGTGTATTTATGCACTGTTCATACATGAAAGGCAATCCCTGAGTATTTCTGGCCTGTCTATACATCTTGAACAACACTTGAAATTTTCTCATATCCATGATGCTAATTAACAAAGACAACTGAAGTCAATGTTGCCCTAGGGGAGTGAACATCTCATTAGTCATTCAAATGTTAACTGCTTCAGAAATATGCACTCCCAGGAAAGTACTTCAAATATTAACTAACCACTCATAATGTCTGTGCATTAAAACTAATTAATAAGCATATATCATACTTTGTCAAGAAGAATATTAAATTAATTTTCAGATAGAGTAATCAGACAAGTTTGTTAGTCAACTTTCCATTACTATAATATATAACTGAGATAATCACCATATTAAGAGTGACGGCTTATTCAGGATAATGGCTCTGCAAGTTTGTTTGTGGTCAGTTGACCCCAGTGCTTTGAGAGAGTGCATCACAGTGTAGATTGTGTAGTGGGCAAGCTGCTGTAAACAATGAGGAAAAGGTGGGGAAATGTACTTATCAAGTCCCCCTCAAGGTCACACCCCAAATGACCAGAAGACTTTTTACTGCGTTCTCCCTTTCAAAGTTTCTTTCCTCTCAATAGAATCAAGATTGTGAACAAGCTTTTAACACATGGACCTCTGGGAGACATTCTAGATTCAAACTATAGCAACCTGAGAGAGTCCTACTTATAATGCCCCCTTTCACTCTCCAAATACCCCAGTTTGAGCAAACACTGTAAACACCCTATAAACTGATGACCACACTCTATGTTCACAGTCTACTCTCCCATAGTTCTCTGTCCATACAATTCAGAAGACATTAAGTTATGACTGGACGGTTCGTCACCCACTCTGTACAGAGTAAAATGACAGTCAGCCTCTGATGCATGGAGGCTAGCCTCAAATAGCATGAGGGATTCCCTAGGAGATGAAAAATCACTGCCCTCTAAGAAGGAAAGCAGTTCCCTAAAGCCACGTGCCTTGATCCCTCATGCCCTGCTTAAATTGAGGTGGAGGATCAGCCAGGTTTCTGCTGATTCTGTGTCCAGACCCTTGAAGCAGGACTGTCAGGAGACTCATCTGAATGGCTGGCCGCCTAGGCAGTCTTCTTTTCATCAGCTTCTGCCCACACTCTCCAAGATCGCTGGGAAACAGAAGTTGGATGCAAAAGGATCTTACATTTAGTTTCCAATTTGGCTTGCAAACACCTTCAGCCTCCAAATTACAAGCAGGTGTTCCAACTCAGTAGACTGCACCCTTACTTTATTCCCAGGTTCCTTGTACCTACTCCCAAAGAATAATTCTTTAGAGGAATGAAGAATATCTCTCCAAAACATTGTTCAAACACAGGTTTACAACCTCACTTGGTCTCACCATTGGGGGTGAGTGCCAAGCCCTCTCACTTTAAAAAGTAGATTTCCTGATCAATAGTGTGGTGAGGAAAATGCAGGCTTTGGCATGTATTCTTTGTATATCTTAGCTGTGGTGTGGTGTGGTGGTAGCAGTATGAGGGACAGATTGACAGAGGCAGTTGGGGCATGGGGTTTAATCCCATCTACGATGGCAACTGAGACCACCACAGTTGTATCTCAATGGTCTAGCCAGTTTCCTTAGATGACCTCCAACATACTGTTAGTCATCTCTCTATCCCAAGGCTCCTCTGCTACTGTTGTTGTTATTCTGACGACTTTAGATCTGTATTCTTAGGCTACGTGTTCAGCTTCACTAGACTGGAACAATTTAGTGATAGCAAGAACTACCTAGTTCGTATGTTTAATTACATCATTGAAGAAGTACTGACATGGGAAAACATCTTCAAATCCCTGATTTACCACTGAATCAGCCCATGATCTAAAGCAAGGAACTCCATCTTTCTGGATTGCTTCTTTAAACACTGAATAATACCATACAGAGTCATTTGCAGGGATATTTAGAGGGGCTGGAGAGATGGTTCCATGGTTAAGAGCACTGGCTGCTTTTGCAGAGGCCCCAGGCTTGCTTGCTAGCACCCACGTGCATCTAACAACCATCTGTAGAACCAGTTCCAGAGAATCCCAAATCCTCTTCTGGCCTTCCCAGGTACTGGATGCACATGATGCAGACAATATATGAAAGCAAAACATCCATACATGGAAAATACGTCCTAAGAGAGTTTGTTTTTTAAAGCAAACAACAAATACATTTCTCAGATGATTAAACATTGGCACAAAGAACTTATATAAGTGATTGTTGTACAAATTCTAAATAGTATTATAATAAAAACCCAGAGCCAGATATTGGGGTAAATGCTGAGAGATCAGAGAGACACAGGAACAAGTCACTGGCACATCTTACCTCTAGGACTCCTGAGCCTGAAAAAGCCTTCTAGCAGAAAGAGCTTCCTCAGCCGAAAAGCCCTCAGTTCCTGTCTCCTCATGCCTTATATGCCTTGCTCTGCCCAGCCTTCACTTCCTGTCTCAACCTTCCTAATGTTGGGATTAAAGGCATGTTACTTCCAAATACTGGGATTAAAGCTCTGTACCATCAGTGCCTGGCTCTCTTTCTCTCCTAGACTGAATCAATCTCATGTAATTCAAGGTGGCTTTGAACTCACAGAGATCCAGATGGATCTCTGCCTCCCAAGTGCTAGGATTAAAAGTGTGTGCCACCATTGCCTGGCCTCTATGTCTAATCTAGTGACTTGTTCTGTTCTCTGATCTTCAGGCAAATTTTATTAGGGTACACAATATATCACAAGTTATTCAATATAACACCTGTTCAGGAAAGATATTCAGGAATTCTCACTAAATTAATGATAATTGGCATTGATTAATTGCTGGCAGTGATTCAAGTATTGACCTAAGCCTTCCATATGCACTGTTACTTTCATTTATTCTTAAAACTATTCTTAATACTCTTAGTAGTCAACTCATTTCCTTGATGAATATACTATTGACCATCATGAGAGAGGTAAGATGGTCATCAGCTCCACATGTGCAGTATTAAAGACAATCAAACCTAGGTTTGCCTAACTAGAGAAACTAGGTTCTTATGTCAGTTTTGTAGTAAGAAATTTATGTAGTGGGAAATCAAATTATAAGCGCCAATCCATATGGCTCAATTTTAAAGTTCAAGAACCATTCTTAAGAGCAATTGGCTTCATTTAAAACAGAGAGACTTAGCAAAGAAACTTGAACAACTTAGCTTGTTCTTGCTGTATTCCTTTAATGGCTGCCCAGGTATATTATCTGGGTCCCCAGGGCCGCAACATGTGGGATGGGAATGGGGGGCGTGGATTGCAAGCAGGGATCAAGCATAAAGTGAGTGTCCAGTTTAGTAAAAGAGGTGGATCACCTAGCAAATGCAGCAGCTTTCTAGGTGCTGGGGATGGGTAGGTAACAGCCATCCTCAAATATTTCTCACTAAGAAAAAGCTGTCCTTCCTGAATTTCCATGCTAATATGAATACAGTTAGATGTCTCAGTCCTTATTAACACCTAATTAATTTCTCCTATGCCAAAATAAGGTGAGAGGTTTACAGGAGACTATAACTCCAAAGTCCCCCCATAATGCTCCATACTGTCTCTGAATGTGTTTTAGATTATGCAGTACATGGTCTGTAGTCATCTGTAAGTTTCTTGCTTTATTGTAAGGAGTGAAAGAAATTTAATAAATCCATTTCCCAATAACATGAATAACCCAAGTAAAAGGACCGATGCTCCGGAAGTAGATTTCATTAACCGAGGGAACTTGCACCACAGTGTTCTACTTTCTATCTCAGGATAAAAGTACTTTCTTCCTTTACACTTGAAAGGACTAGTGGGACGCTACACCCAAGATGCACTTCTTCATGTGAGCCATTGACACTGTTTACTTGTGAAAATTTCAGCTAGATATACACTATGTCCCTAGAATAATGGAACGAGTGGTTTCCAACGAGAGAGGTATGGGGGGAAGGCTGTGAAATGATGTCTTCTAGATCTGACCTGCCCACTGCACTCAAGCACCCATACCAGCTATGTTTCCCTGCAGAAGAGGTGCACAAGGTCAAGCCAGTAAGCTCCAGCATGGTGGGGGAGTAACTCATGGCTCCGTACCTAGCCGAGGGGAGCTTGGCTGTTGATGGCTGCTAAAAAGGCTGCATCATTTTTCTTCATGGGTGTGGTGCTGAAGTTGTCCGTGTTCATGAGGACAGCACTAATTGGGCTCACGTTATTCTTACAAAGAATAACGAAGAAGAGGAGGCAGCCATGAAAGTGGAATAGGGACATTTTAAGGGGATTTATGAGAGTACAAAGGATGAGTTGAGGGTAGATAGGACCAAGATGTGTTGTATGTATGTATGAAATTGCCAAAGAAAAATGCCGTTTTAATTTTTAAAGTGAAATTTACTTAATAAGCTGGACTCTATGCATTACTTTGGTGTTATACTCTGGCTATAGTTCTGCATGCATGACAGTTTAATTACAACTTGGAAAAGTCAGAGTATTGTACAGGCCAAGTGTCCTCGCTTTCTATGTCTGCTTCCAAATACAGCTACCTGCCATGAGTAGAAAGTGGCACTCTCCATCTCATTTGACTTAGGAAAGAAAAAGGTGTAGGAAGAGAACAAAATGGAGAAGCTACATACAAATCTTACTGCTGATTGAGCCACCGAATGATGTAAAGCAAACCTTGATTTTGATATCCTGTGATGACTTGGGTATGATTTTAATCTGTCTCCCTGGGGCTATACAATGCATACTTTGTCCCCAGTATAGTGGGGTTGGCATGATGGAATCTTAAAAAGGCGGGGACTAATGCAATATAATTAGGTCAGAGGGATACTATCTTCAAAGGTTTCCAACAGTTATTTCTCCTGAGAACAGTTTTACAAGTCAAGACTACCCCCATGCCATGGTCCTTCCTGTGTCCAGAATGTTGTTTTTCTATTCCTTTATGTTTTGATATGACTTAGTCTATAGTATGGGGCTGATGTCATGTGCTATGTCCTTTAGACCTTCTAGCCACCAGAATCATAAGCCAAATAACCCTCCTTACTTATAAAATACCCTGCTCTGGTCATTATAATTTATCCATATAACACATTCTCAGTCTGGCTTGTTCATAGCTACCTATGTAGTACTGACATGGTTATTCCCACGGGCATACTTTATATGGCACAGAAAGTGTTGAGTTGTTGGGGAGCAATACACTATCTTTTATCACTGTACCAGTAGCTTTAAGAGTAGGAATTCTAAGTAATGGATTCAATTTTTATTCCATTTTTTAAAAATAAAAATCTGCGGGTAAGACTTCAGGACTTGGGTCTAGAGAGATGGCACGGTGGTTAAGAACTCACATTGCTATTGCAAAGACATGAGTTCAGTTCCCAGTAACCATGTCAGGCAACTCATAATAGCCTGTAACTCTAGTTCCAAGAAATCGGATACCCTCCCCTAGCCTTCAAAGGCACCTGCATTCCATGCACAAACCCACACATGTATATATAATTAGAAATAAATTATTTTTTTGAAAAGGCCTCTGTGATGTCTTTAACTTATACACAAAATTCAAAGGAAAAAAGACATGCCTTTATCTTATACACAAATTCAAAGAAAACAATAAAAAACACTTGTTAACTGCAAGGCAGAGGAGATGGAATCTAGAGAAGCAATGCATGGAACAGATGGCCAGGATTACCTACTTTTAGGTTCTCTTTGATGAAAAGAAGGATGGACTTGGGAGAGGGAGAGGGAGGAGGAGGGGGAGAGAGGGAGGGAGAGAGAGGGAGAGAGGAGGGAGGGAGGGAGAGAGAGAAGGAGGGAGGGAGAAGGAGAGAGAGAAGGAGAGAGAGAAGGAGAGAGAGAGAGAGAGAGAGAGAGAGAGAGAGAGAGAGAGAGAAAGCTGGCTTGGCATGTACTACACAGCCAAGGTATTCCTCTGTAGTTCCACTCAGGATACTGAAGATGGAGGATCGCTTGAGACCAGGAGTTTGAAGTCACTCTGGATAACAACAAAATCCTGCCTTAAAAAGCACATAGAAGTGTTCAATCATTAAAAAGATAGAATTTACATGTTTTAAGTTATAAGATGGTTATTTTTTGAGAAACTTACTCTTTTGCAGTTTTAGAGCAGAAACTATTTTATGTGCAAATATTAGATTCCTATGTGCATCCAAATGTACAAATGTTTTTATCCCTGCTCCTTTAGATACATTACACACTATCTGGTATATCACTGTTTATGTGTTGAGATGAAATTGACTGTAATCGTTTGCAATTTCCTGAGGGTCCCCTGTTCCTGAGCACAAAGATTTAAGTGCTGCCTCTTTATTTTGGATAGTCACACACACACACACACACACATCTTTAAGCAGCGGACAAAAGTTATGGATTCCTTCATGAGAAAAAAAATGCAGAAGCCTAAGTATGTCTACATTTTTGGGAACAATTTTGGAGATCTCCTGAAGTACAAATATGTATCCCAGGCTAACAGTCCCTATTTCTACAAGTCACCAGCTCTGACACCAATATTTAATTCTCATTCATCTTTGTCTTCATCTGTTCAGGCTACTATAACAAAATAGCATGTTTGAATGAGAAGTTCTCCTTATTGGCTGGGACATTTGAACACTTGCTCCCCTGCTGATGGAGCTGTGTGGAGAAGTTATGGGAAGGAAAATGCAGCCAGGAGAGAGGAAGTATTATATCACTGGGGTGGCCTTTGGGAGATTAAAACCTTGGCCCGTTTCCAGTTCGACATCTGCTGTGTGTTTGTGGTTGAGAACATGAGCTCTCAGCTTCCTGCTCCTGCCACCGTGCCTGCCACTCACTGCCCTGACTCCACATCTTGATGGACTCTTATCTCTCTGGAACTGTAAAACAAAACAAACTCTTCCTTCCATGAGTTGCTTTTAATCACGATGTTTTATCACAGCAACAATAAAGTAACTAATACATACTCTGAGCCATGTGGCTGATAGTATGAAGTAAACTGAGGTCAAATCGGAGTTAGGCAGATCTTTATTTCTCACACTTCTGAAGGCTGTGAAATTCAAACTTAAGGTGGCATCAAGTCTAATGCCTGGTGAGGTTCACTTCCTGATTTGTGTGTGGCGTCTTCTCTCTGTGTCCTCACACGGCACAGCACGAAAGGCAGCTCTGTAGGACTGTCTTAGTTAGGGTTTCTACGGCTGTGAAGAGACACCATGGCCACAGCAACTCTTCTAAAGGAAACATGTAATTGGGGTGGCTCACTTACAATTTCAGAGGTTCAGTCCATTATCATCAGGTTGGGGAGCATGGTGGCCTGCAGGCAGATGTGGTGCAGGAGCTGAGAGTGCTACATCTTACAGGCAACAGGAAGTCAACTGACTGTCACACTGAGGGAAGACTGAACAAAATAGACCTCAAAGCCC
>CABHPH010150729.1:0-42770 GCA_902168325.1 Peromyscus nudipes
TTCCTTTTTTTTTTTTTATTCCTTTTTGTTTCCCCTACCCATCTTTCTCTCTGTTAAACGTTTTTTTTGCTTTAAGGATCTTTCTAGTAGATTGTTTGGTAAAAGTTCTTAATTCAGATGCCCCCTGCATTCTCCCATCTCCCCACAAGAGAATGAAAATCACCTGTGCCTTTTGAGGTGCCTCATTCCTGAGAGTCACTGGGGGATTAGATTTACAGGCTGGAAGTTTGATCTTAGGAGATGTTAGCGTAGCTGGCAAATTGCCTCTTCGGATTCGATTTCTGAACATTTAAGGAGCAGCCTCACATGTTTTGCACACTTACAAGATTTCTATTTAAAATATTTATGTTTGTTGCCATTACACACAACGCACCCTGGCTACAAATTTTAACCTCACTGATGCCATGCCAGAATATTCTATAGCCCCTTAGCCACGAGCTTGTAAACTTGATCCCCCATATTTTTTCTTTTGTGGAAAGCGTTGACGCTATTTCTTTCTTCCCTTACTTTTCAGGTTCCAAAAAAAAAACCAGGAAGGCACATTTGGAATTCTGTTTGCCATTACATTTTGCCTGTTTTAAACAGTAACCAAACCATTATAAAAAAAAAATCAGTTGTGTGAGATTTGTTTTTAAAGGTTTTTGTTATTATGTGAGGTTTTATATTTTTCAAGCTGGAGGGAGCCGTTAGTAGTGATGTAAAACATGTTTAAGCATCTTTCTCCAACAATAACAGCTTTATATTCCTGCTTAACAATTGTATTATGATGAGACTGTGCATACCAATTATATTTTCATTACACTATTGATACTTTGAGAATGTATTCATTTTCCTCAAATACTTCGTAGTGAAAAAGGCCTCAAGTGTACTAGGAGGCCAATGTGGCCTAAAGAACAGTAAATACTTGATCTGTGAATGATCTGCAGAGAACTCTTTTGCAGGTTTTTTTTTTTTTTTGGTGGGGGTTTGTTTTGCTTTTAATGAGAAAGCTTTTTGTTATTGTGGGGACTATGTTGAGTTAATGATAGAAACCATACTCAGGGCCAGACTCTGACATTATTGATTATTAAACATGAAGTTCAAGAAAAAAAATCCTCTGCAACTCTTCATGTTAAAATTATCAAGTGGTGAGCCGCTGAGGTAGTATGTAACAAAGCAGCCTGATCTTACAGGAAGATTGGTTAGACTCCTTGGTGGCATAGGACATTTCTACTGCTTCCTTCATGTTTTTAGTGTTTTTATATAGGGTTGTACATTTTGACGCACTAAACGATTTCTGGAAATTAAGTGAAAAATGATTAAGCTATTCCCCTCAAGGATTTCAGTGAACAGGATTTTAAAAAATTTTAAAAAGAGCATTTTCAACCTTCCTTGGATGTAACTTTCTTAGGCATTTTTGAGTTAAGGTTTAAAGCGTTTTAGCCGTTCATAATTCTTATTGGCTTGTCTCTTCTTTTTTTAGCTAGTTTTCTTTTCTGTATTCTTTTTATGCCTTACCAATATTGCCTTCATGTTGCATGCTACCTATAGGTATTGGTAGTCATCTATTTAAAAAACTGGAAAGTATTGTAACTTCCATGTATTATTTTGAAAGTTACTTAAATTCTGTCTGTTCCTTTAAGCCATATTCCTTGTGCATTTCATGCATTAGATTCTAACTTTCTTTTTTCCTCTTGAGGTAGTGGAAAGAAAATACTGAAGAATAGGATCTCAAGATGAGTAAAAAGCCCCCAAATCGTCCTGGAATCACTTTTGAGATTGGTGCTCGTTTGGAGGCACTGGACTACTTACAGAAATGGTATGGAAAATACAGAACTTTGACCAAAAACACCAAATCTGTAGCTTCAGGAAGTCAGTGGCTATCCTAATCACATGTCAGGCGCATGAGTATATCTATCCCTTGAGTACACGTGCACATTGGGGTTAGGCTTAGCCTTTATAAACTTCAGAGATTGTTTAGTACAGTACTTTAGATATTTGAGATTTGAAAGTATTTTTCTAGAGTATGAGGCAATACAAAGGATGGTACCCCTAAATAACTAACAGAGCTATTTTGGGGAAGCGGGAGGAGGGTTAATTCACATAATCAGCTTCCTAAATTTGGATAAGTACCTTGATGTGTCTGTTTTCTTGCTATTTATCAGATAATATTAGTGGTTAGGACTTTTACTTTCATAGTGTCCATGTCCATCCTTCATTATCCCACCGAAAACCAAAGTCCCGTCTAACCTCTTCCTTCCTTAGAGAGCAGAGCCTCATGGCACGTTGTACTAGAAAGACAGTCTCGCAGAACTGCACTTCCTCCTCTTGTTCTGGGCATCTGTGGCGGGTGGTCAGTATAAACACCCTATGCGTGTCACTTACACAGTGGTGTAGGAAAGGATGATATGCTAGTGTGATATCTGTGTAGCTAGGAGCGGAGGGAAACAGCACACAGGCTCACTGGCCCACAGAGGAATAAGGATGAAGGAATGAGTTGCTCATTCTTTTTTTTTTTTTTTTTTTGGTTTTTCGAGACAGGGTTTCCCTGTGTCGCTTTGCGCCTTGGCCTCAGGAAGGCCTCAGACTCACAGAGATCCACCTGCCTCTGCCTCCCGAGTGCTGGGATTAAAGGCGTGCGCCACCACCGCCTGGCTGAGTTGCTCATTCTTATTGGAGGCTCATCACTCTGCCTTCTAGGCTGATGTCCTCTTGTTGGCATTCATGAGCCACTGAGAGAAGTGTTTGATAGTGTTTGCCTGGTGCCAGTGCTACCTTTGCTCCCCTCTCCTGACACTCATTTGTTTTGGAGAAGGGCCTAGTAACTTAGCTACTCCAGGACTTTATTCTCCACACACTTTGATGTTTTTCTTCACAGTATTTCCATTAAAGCCATGATGGGAGCCAGTAGATTCGCTTATCATTGATTTGCATTCAGTCAGCCTACCAAATTGACAGTGGGAGACAGAAAACTTGTTTAGTCATAGTATTGACTTGAGACTAACCCTTGACTTTTGTTAACATCTAGCCTTAGACCTCAGCATATCTCTATCACCTAGCTTAATGGTCTCATTTGGGGGCTCTTCTTTAGGACAGTTTAGAATTCTGCATTAAAGTTGAGTGACAATTATTTTGCCTCTTACTCCCAGCTACTCAGTGGGTAGTTCTTGTAAGGAGCCTGTTTCTTACCAGGCAGATAGTATATTTAGTGTTTCTTTGAAGGTGGGAAGCACCTGAGAAATAGGCTTCATCCATAACAAAGGTGATTAAGAAATCGTCTCCAGATTTTAGCAAATGTCAGTGAGGATGTGTTGATGACAGTGGTGAATACAACTACAAAGTACCTGCACATCATGCAGCAAAAAATGCCAGTTTGTGCCAGATTGACTTTCTTAGTTGTGATTTAGCCATCATCGTTTTACTGCAGAGGCACACTATTGAATCTTTGTGAGATATGACTATAGAAAAAATCATTTTCCTGTGAATCTTTACTTTTTTTGTTACTGAGTTTGTGAATAACAAGTTATTTCATATTCATATATTCTCATAGGCTGCTCAGGCAACAAAGTGCCATTGAGCTAGCTTCTAGCTTTGATGAAGCACGTAGTTTATTAGTTCATGCAGTCGTTTTCAGGGACACTAACATAACTTTGGCCTTATATAAGAAGTTTACTTTTGGTGGTGAAATGTCTTTTAATTCAGTGGCTGTTAAATTTTGATTCAGTAATTAAATTTAAAAAATATTTTTGGAGAAATCCTTGTTCAGATCTTGCCTGAGTATCCTTTAGTATCCTATGCTTCAGAATAGAATTCATGAAAACAAGTCAGAGTTGTAGCCTCTTAACAAGAAGTTCATGATAACTAAGTTTAATGCCTACCTGGAATTCTATTGGCCAGAATAATCACATGACGAGCACCGAAATATATGTTGAGTTTAATTTTTATAAACTCATTTATATAAACACTATTCTTGACGTGGCTCCTTAAAAAAGCCTTCCAGAGTATTGTTTATGTATACACTTATACATACATACTCATTTGGGTGATTCAAATAATTTTCTTAAGATTGAGTTTGGCTTTTTTCTTTTTTGTCAGTGTCAGGAAATAGAGTTAGATCAACCTTAAATTTAATATCAAGTGGTTTACCACAGAACAGCTATTGAAGTGCTGAGATCTACTTAAATTTCTATGTGGTACCAAAGTTATAGGAAGGTGGTTTTTTTTTTTAAACAGGTTATATAACTAAACAAGACAATTAACTATTTTATGTATATATGTACGTATGTATGTGTGTATATCACCCTACTTGTAAAAGATCATTCAGTATTTCATACAAAGTCTTCACATGTTTGATTTAGTATCAAATCAAAATTAAGAATAGTTTGGTTTTCAGGCGGTGGTGGTGCACACCTTTAGTCCCAGCACTGGGGAGGCAGAGCCAGGCAGATCTCTGTGAGTTCGAGGCCAGCCTGGTCTACAGAGCAAGATCCAGGACAAGCACCAAAACTACACAGAGAAACCCTGTCTTGAAAAAACCAAAAAAAAAAAAAAAAAAAAAAAAAAAAAGGTTTGGTTTTGAAAGACTTCAGTAATTTCATGAGGACCAGAATACTTGATAGTTTAAAATATACTAAGTATAACTTTTCCCTCTTCCCTCCATTATTTGATATTTGTGCATGGTTGCTTTTATCATCCATATACATTCAGTTCCATTTGAAAACTATTGGCTCCTATTTGATATATACCTTGAACTGTTAAGGAATTAGATAGGCAGAGTAGAGCAGAATTGCAAATCTTGTTTACAAAAAATTGTTTCTCAAGACATGTACATTGAACCACATACTGTGGAATTAATTTATCCCATGTTGGTACATTTTCTTTTAAAAAGAAGTATTAGAGATGATAGAGAGATGGCTCCAAAAAGCCAATTCCTGCACCAGGGGTAGATGCTATTCCCACTGCCAAGGGCCCATTAAACAGACCAAACTGCACAGCTGTACACAACTGCTTATGCAGAGGGTCTAGTCCAGTCCCATGCAGGCTCTACAGCTGTTTGTCTAAAATTCATGAGTTCCTATCAGCTTGATGAACCCAGGTCTTAAGACCTGGTCAGCAAGTGTCACTGAGCCATCGCTCTAGCCACCCCCATAGAAAAATTTAAAAAAAAAAAAATGGAGAGAAGGACAAACTAAGCATGGTGGCACACTCCAACAACTTAGGAGGCTAAAGTAGGAAGATAGCAAGTTGAAGGTCAGCATGGCACATGTAATCCCCTGTACTACCCAAACAGACAACAACAACAACAACAACAAAGCACCAAAGTTGCTAATAGTGGAATTCTCAAAATGCCAGTTTGTTTGATCTGTATGTATGACAGGTTTTTCATGTATAAAAAAGGAAAATAAATTTTGATGTGTCCTCGTAGTAAAAGGATATACTAAATTTAGTGGGAAGAAATAAACTGAAGTTAAGCAACTTCTTTTAGGTTTAGGAAGATTTGATTTACTAGGAAGACTTAAATCTGTTTCCTAGGAAGAGTACCATCAATAGTACTTGAACAACCAATACCACAATCTTCTTAAAGTTCATAAAGATAGCTTCTCTTTGAAAATTCACTTCTGTTATTAATTAGTAATTTGTTACTTCCTGTTTTCAAAGTCAGCATGCAGCTATATATGAAAGTCATTGGTGGCTTATATATCTGCACTAATGAATACAGGCCCTGAGAAGTCACTGAAGTTTGACTTTGTGTTGCTTTTGCTACCTAGGTCTCTTCTACACACAGTAAACTCCTACTTTTAATTTTTAAATATTTTGTCATCTTACTTAAAACATTTTCTTTTAATTTATTTCCTGAACAACCTGCATAAGGTAAGGACTTCAGTGTGCTAGATTAGCTCATGTAATCAGCTCTTTTAAATTTTAGTTTTCCATCATATTATCCACTCTTACCTATGTCTACTCACACCTTAACGTTGAGTTTTATTTCTGGAAGACAACATCATAATACCAAAACAAGTGTTTTGGTATAGGAATATATTTGGAGAAAGAGAATATTCATAATAAAGTTATATCAAAGATGCTAAGTGGATGGTTTTTAATTTATGCAGTTACTTATTGATCCGGTAAGTATGGGCAAATCCTGGTTTGTTTAACAGTGCCACTGGCTGTTATCTATGCAGTATATTTTAGGATCAAATAAAAAGATATCTAAACTTGCTTTGAATTCTACAATTTCAAAATTCAAACACTGACATAAATGTGAAGGGAGAGGGAAAGCTAGAAAATAACCCTCTGGGGATCTGAAGCTTCAGTGTCCAGGCTTTGAATGGATGTTAGTGTTGGCTTGAGAGTGAACTAGTCTCGTTCACACAGGAAACAGGCTGTGGGAGCATAGACTTTTAAACTCCTCATCTCCTCCTCCTCCTCCTCCTCCGACTTTCTGGGTTGCAGAGCACCTCTACACACATTAGCATCTAACCATGTGGAATATAGTTGGTAAGATATGATGATGATACTGGTTTTAACAGTTTAACTGCTGCCATTTGATTAAGTTGTTACTCTCCGGTTAGTGATTTATTTATAAGAACACAGCAGATGGAGTGATAGGCTGTTAGTCTTAGAAGATTTGAAATACAGTCAACTTAAAGTATTCAGATGAGTTCTGCTCTTCTGACTTCTTTTGGAATATTTCTATTAATTCTCCTCTAGATCTAAAGAAAAGGAAAATACGAGATTAAAAAGTGTAGAGATGTCTCCAAGTATGAGCGTTTGCTAGAACAGTTTAAATTTGAGTTGGCAAATGCTGTTCCCACACATTTGGAGGGTTTGAACTGTATGGAACATTTGCAAATGTGAATGTTTAAATTGTTCACCAACAGAATTTTAATATGTGAGAAAATTCAAGAAGATTGTAGTAGTGACAGATACCTTCTAATTGAAAATAAATGCATTTTTTTGAGTAAAAAGTTAACTTTAAATTGGTGGCTTTTCAGAGGAATATAAAGACGTGTAATCTATATTGAGGGCACGAGAATGTCCCAGAAAATTAGTCATTTTAAAAGTAAAGTAGTTTTAGATAAGTTTGTATACTTCCAGGATAGAGATTCTTTAGCTGATGTAAATAAAGTTTTTGTCCTTTTGTGTTTGGAATTTCAAAATTTTTTTAATACTTGAAATATAATTACTTTGAGTCATTCACTGCCATTAAAAGCCTGATTTCTGCTGTAGACCCAGGGAAAAAAATGTGTAGTTTCATGTATAATACCAAAGTAATTGAATTATATATTAAGTTCATAAATCCACAAACACACACAAAAAAAACTAATAGACTAGAGTTTAAGAGCCCTTTTGTGGCGAACTCAAATTGAATTGCTAAGAACTTTGTTTTAAATTCTGATGTTTAATCTACTTTAATCATTTAGGTGGGCCTGTGCCAGCATATAAACACTTTAAACTTCCACAAACTAGAGCTCTGCCTGTTGTGTTTAAGATGCTAATGATGAGACCCTTCTGACAAAAAAGTATGAAAAACAAGATAAGAAATAGGGTAGGGTGGGCTCATTAGTTCAGAACATACCTGGTCCCTCTGTTGTTGTTCTTAACCACATGTGCTCAGTGTATTAATGCATTTTTAAATCCAGTTTCTGATTTACAAGTTTGGTTGATTTTTGTTTGTTTGTTTTGTTTTGTTTTGTTCTTAAACACTATTTTCTTTGAGAAGAAGAAAGGGTTATTGGATAATATAAATTTAATTAGAATCCAGACAGTATGTGTCGTAAATGCTCTTTGGTCACGAGCTTTGTGCCTCTGCTTTGGTGTTCTAGTGGGAGTGTTCCATTATAGGTTTTGCCCACTTAGAACCCCAGTTCCTTTTATCTATTTTCACCTTTTCTGGGTTGACAGATTATTTTATCTTATTTGTAGATGGACCTGTCACAGATCTGAGACAGAAATAAAATAGGCATGAAGAATTTGTAGGTAGTTTTTCAAAACTGCTAGTCACTTAGAAGAAAAAAATGACGTTCAGAAGTGTAGAGAAAGGTCAATATAATTTGGAACCAAAATATAGAGGTCTGAAACATTTGGATAGAAACTCCAGGTATGGTGAGATCAACAGTACATTCCACTGCATCACATAGAACATTTAGCCTGTTGGCTAAATGTGCCTAGGTTGGCACTGTTCCTGACTTCTCTGTGGTGTATGTACATGGTATGTAAGAGCCCTCTGGTGCCCTTGTTCTTAGAATTACAGTGTAGGCAAGGCAGTTAATTTCAGGTCTGCCTGTCCAAAGAACTTCCTCCTGATTTTGGCTTAGAAGCAAATCTTCAAATTGACAGTTTTGTTTCATTACTTCATCAATTTATAAATGTGTGAAAGTGGAATCTCAGGCTTGCTGTGCTTTGTGTGTGTGTGTGTGTGTGTGCGCCGTGCGCGCGCACGTGCATATAATGGCAAAGATTAGATCCAAACTAAAAGAGAGTGAATGTTTGATATGTGGTTTATTGGCAGCCATTAGTTATTCTACATATCCCTTTGAACATTCCTACTAAATGTCATTGTTGACATACCATTTTATGCATAGTGGGTATTTATTTTGTACAAGATAACAAGAACTGTTGTATATTCTTTGGGCTAACAGAAACCAATTTCAGACATGTTTATATAAGAAGCAGACTATTTGCAAGAAAAAATAAATTATTTTAATTTCTGTATTGTTTTCAGTGGTAAGAACCTACTACTGGATTTGAACCATAATAGTGATAAGAGTTAACCATCTAGTACGTAATGCAGAATCTATAATGATTGGATGAATAATTATGGACTAAAAAAACCTGAGTTCAGAGATATATCATTTATTACCACTTTAACTTGAACAAGTTATTGAGTCTTTAGGAACATTGGTGACTTCGGTTTTTAAAAAAAGTAGCAAGAGTCTGGTGTGGTGACATACCTGTATTTCTAGCACCCAGGGGGCTGAGGCATTATTTTGAGATGTGGTGAGCTTTGTCTGCATAGTGAGACCCGGTCTCAAAAACAAACAAATAGTGGGAAGTAGTGCCTCACATAAAGGATCCTTAGAGGAGTGAAGCACACAGTTCACTGAAAGGAGTTACCTGAGCATGGCTTCTTCCATATGGTAAAGGTGCATGATGAACATTAACATCAAGTTAACATCAAAAAATGAAACAGGGAAGCAGTGTCAACCTGTAGGATTTGTCAGTAAGGGCATAAACAAACCCTCCTATTGGAAATATTCTAAATGCTAAATATTAAAGAAAATTAAACAGCTGCAACCTAGAGTTCTGGATTTTGCTGACAATTTTTAAAAGTCTGGTTCTAGCAATCCAAACAAATTATCCAAAGTACATGAACTTTGAATCCAGTACTGGTAAAAGGAAGAACATGCTTTAGTAAAGGTGGGAAGGAGCCCTTAGTAATCTTGTATGTAAGAAGGTAATGGGTCCAAAACTAAGGAGCAGGTTGAAAGAAAAGTTTCTGCTGACAAGTGTCTTACGAGTAAGTGGGTTTGCAAAAATCTGAAAAAAATCACTGATGAGAATTTTTAGAATTCAGTGTTATTAGAGGATTGATTTTTTTAACATTTTTAACATTAACAGTTTCCCCTCCCTCCTCCTCCTATTCCGTTCCCTCCCCCTGACTCCCATCTACCCTCCCTCCCCATCTACCCACTTCTCCTCCATCAACATGCAGAAAGGGACAGGCCTCCCATGGACTTGAACAAAGCATAACACATCAAGTTGAGGTAGGACTAAGCTCCTCCCCCTGTATCAAGGCTGGGCAGGGTAATCCAGTATGGGGAACGGGTTCCCAAAAGCCAACTAAGCACCAGGGACAGGTCCTGATCTCACTGCTAGGAGACTTACAAACAGACCAAGCTACATATTTGTCACAAGCATGCAGAGGGCCTAGCTCGGTCCCGTGCAGGCTCCCTGACTGTTAGTCCAGAGTCCATGTGCTCCCATTAGCCCAGGTCAGCTGTCTTTGTGGGTTCTTCCATCATGACCTTGCTCATACAATTCCTCCCCCTTTCTTCAAGAGGACTCCAGTGCTTGGTTATGGATCTCTGCATCTGCTTCAGTTACTGGATAAAGGCTCTGTAATGACAATAAGGGTAGTCACCAATCTGATTACAGTAGATGGACACTTCAGGCACGCTTTAGCTGGGGTCATCCTTGTGGGTTCTTGAGAGTTTCCCTGGCACCAGGTTTCTCCTTAGCCCTCTGTCCTGACCCTGAACTGTCTCCTGCACTCAGCCCACCCAATCTGCTCCCCCAAGTTCCAGTCCACCACCACCACCCTCGCCCCCAGTTTACCCAGGAGATCTCTTCTATATCCCCTTTCTGGGGAAATCCATGCATCCCTCTTTGGGCCCTCTTTGTTATCTAGCAACTGGGGTTGTGGATTATAGGTTGGTTAGGAAGGATGTGATTTTGACCAATAATCCATTATCTCAATGTTCTTGAGAATCGAGACTATTTCATGTTTTTGTTTCATTTTATAATGCCAAGTTTGAATTAAGATTTTTGTTTTCGTTATTGTGTTAAAATGTGAAAAATAGCATGCATGTGGGACAGCAGTAACTTTTTAAAATATGCTGGCATAATAATATTGTTACATCTTCATTGCCAGTGTAGTTAGGGTGTGTAGATGAGGGGAATTTTGAAAATGACAAAGCATAATATAAACTTAAAGTGCTTCCAGGAAGCTAACAATATAAAAAAGTCATTAGGTTACAAGAATATTGTATTTGTTGTATTTAATCTTAATTTTTATTTGGCAAGTAATCATCCAACCTAACAGTCAGCCCTTACCTCTGTTTCTGCCTGTCCTCGTAGATTTCAGATACTTTCAGTAGATGCATGGTAAAAATTAAATTTCTATCTACATAACTGTTTTAGATTGTCCATCCTTACCTCCTGGAGTCTCCTATCATTTAGATTATTTCTAACTCTTATTTCAAGTTTCTTTATTACTATCCTTTAAAACTTATCTATGTTGTCAAGACATCCTAATATCTTTAAAATAATCTTTGTGCATGTTATATAAACTGTGTTATTACTCATTCTTATATTGCCATGGTTTTGATTCTCCTTTATGGAAATGAAGAAAGAACTGTTAATTCCTAGATTACAAAAATTATAAACTTTATTGTCAACATAAGCAAAATTATTTATTTAAATTTAAAACAAAACTCGAAAACTTATTGGCATTCTTTTAAAGTATCTGCCATTTTGTTGGCATGACATTTATTCAAAAACTTTGAAAGCATATTCTGGTTATATTTAGTGAGTTGTAACCTAAAAAGAGTTGTCAACTCTGCCCTTTGGCTTGTGTGCAAAAGATTCACAAGTCGTTTTCCTACAGTTGACTTTATCAATATAGGTTAAAAATATATCAGGATATAGCAACCTAGATGACAAATCAGAATGAATTCCTTAAATTTAGAAAATGCTTGCTTTACTGCTACTCTACAATGATCTTAAAAAATAATTCATCAGCTGTTATTTCTGGCATTACCCATGCCTGCTCTCTCATGCCTCTTCTCTTTAAGGACAATAAATAAAGCACTGATGATAGTAGGTTGTCTTGCCTCCCAGAAGGTATTTGTTCAAGGACATCCCTTTAAAAATCTAATTCAACTTAGATGTACCTGTCTCTGAAGAAAAATCATCTGCTTCTACACCTGACACAGCACTTTGCAACAAAGGAATTCCCTAGTCTCTTGACTTAGTGGATAAGACAATAATAAAGTGAACATATATAGCGACACACACATAGATGGCAAATGTATGTATATTTGTAAGAATATAGCATATATGTGTATGTAAATATATAAACATATATACACACACATATAGCAAATATATATATAGATATATAAACATATATATACACACACATAGCAAATATATATATATATATATATCTTTGTTTGTTTGTTTTTCAAGACAGGGGTTCTTTGTGTAGCCCTGGCTGTCTTGGAACTAGCTCTGTAGACCAGGCTGGTCTTGAACTAAGAGATCTGCCTGCCTCTGCCTCCCAAGTGCTGGGATTAAAGGTATGTGCCACCATTGCCTGGCTGCAAATATATAGCTTACGTAGCAAGTATAAGACAAAAATAAGTGAGCAGTGTGAGCCAGGATAGGAATTCACTAGCAGTGGTGACACCTTTCTTAGACTGCTTGTGTTCTTGTGTTTTCCCAGCACTTGGGAGTTGATACAGGTGGAAATTGATACTGTTCAGGTGCAGCTAACTTCTGTGGCCAATGTCTTTAGCCAGTGTCTGGTTCTTACTGAATTATGGATTTTGTCTAGAATCTATAGGTACTGTTACCCTCTGAACAATCTTATATAAGTTGGAAACATTTACAGTGCTGAAATTACAGTATTTAGACATGGCAGTGAGATTTCAAGAGTTCTGAGAAGGTAAAAGTAATTTTTATTTTTGCCAATGGTGTTTCTATGTTTGTAGCCAGGGCTGTGGTTTAACTTGACTGTTAGAGGACTTAGACCTGGAAAGGCTCAAATAATCCTAAAGGCCAATTAAATTAGGGAAAATATTTTCAAGTCAGATTCTCAGTATTTTTTATACTTTTCATTTATATTAGTCCAAATGCCTGTAATTCATTTTATATTAAAGTCTTTCCTTCATTTTCTAGAAGTAGACTATGTTTGCAGGCTTCCAGAATATAGATAGGACTTAGAAAAGTCAAGTTGACCCAGAACAATGCAGGCACCTCCTAATTTTCTAAGGCAGTAAATTCTACTGGACCAGACTCTGTGTACTTACACCATCTGCTTTTTGAGGGGAGGTTTTTACAGGGAAGGTAGAGAGTGAAAGCTTTGTTATTTCTCGGCAGCACTTGATAAGGGGCCAGAGAGCTTGACATAGGATTTTGGCATTGAGGAGTCATCCCTTTGATGAGGTGACATTCTCTTCATTTCTTTCTGTTAAATCTTGAGATGAGGCAGCTATGGTGATTCTCTCTTGACTTTTGTCTCTAGCCATTGTGGCCTCTTACCTGACACTATGGACTCTGAAATCCTAATCTTCCACTTAAATATTTTCCTGAATCATTCATAAATGTCTGAGACTGAGCCTAATCACCATTCTTTACTGTAGCAGCTTTCTGTGATTCAGCCTTTAAAAGTGACAAAAACAAAAACATTAACACCACATCTTCCAAATTCAGGAAGAAAAGTCTTATGTTCAATTCACAGTCAATTATAGTAAAGCATAGCTGGCATATGAAAATAATACATGCTTTAAGATAGAGAGGCATTTGTTAATGTATTTGCTCAACAAATTTTTTCATTGTGTATATCAAAACATATACTACTAGTGTGGGCCATCTGCTGAAACAGGAACTATTTTGCTCTATAGAATTATATGTGAATTGCCATGTGTGGAATGTGCGTTGTACTTGTGTTGCAAATATCTTAGCATTCCTTTTCCTTCCTAAGGTGTAACCAAAGGCCAAATTAAATAGAAGCCCTGTGCTCTGTAGAACAAAGGATCATTTCATTAGCTTGCTATTTCAAAGCCTTTAAGTTTGAAACAAGCTAACAAGTCCGGTTTCATGCTCCTGTTCTCCTTTATCCACTGTACTGTCTATTGCGTAGTCTAGCCAAATGGAATACTGCTGTTGCCTTCAAGTGTCCTCAGATCTCTGACAAGTGAAGTCCTTGAGGACAAATGACACACCTTGCTTTTCTCTACGACTTTATTTACTATGGTTTCACTTAGAGTCATAACATTTTCAATAATGAACATTTCATTAACTCTACCCTGTGTATGCATTGCATTTGTACTCAGTCTTAATTCTTTAAATGTCCCAAATGTGGACAGTGCTTCCTAGGAACCTTTAGTGAACTTCCCGGTGATCTCAGAATTAGTTAAGCATGTGAAATAAGGTTGTTCACTTACAAGTTTTTCTGTATGTTATAACCACTCAGATACAGACTTAACCCCACTTCTACTGACAGAGCAGAGGCTTTTTTGCCAGCCTCTGCTCTGAAAAATGTCTGTGCCATGTATATTTTTTAGTCCTCATCTGTTAAAGAAGATTATGATGTCTATGGCATGGACAGAAACCAAGATACAGCATATATAAAGAAGAACCAACTTTCAGTAAGCAAAGACCATATTGTCTGATATACAGGACAATATTTCTTATCCAGCTCTCCAAACTGAGCTCAATACTGAAATGATAATAGAATTTAGTTTAGTTTTATTTATTTTTTAATCTACCAACAGAGCCTATCTCCTTCTTTCCTTCTTTCTTTCATCCCTCCCCTCCCTTTTCCTAGTGCCCATGAACCAAAACTGGGGCCTTGTTCTTGTAGGCAAGTCTTCTGCCACTGAATTAAAATCCAGTCCTACCTTTAGTTGTTCACATATATGGTGGGCATTCTTGATCATAGTTTTGACACCTTTAACCTTTAAAATTTGACTAGTAAAACTTGTGAAAAATAAAACATCCTAATCCTGTGCATTTGCATTGATTGAATTCTTGGCAGTATCGTAGGTGTGCATATCATTCTCTAGCATTTATGTAGAGAAGCTGACATGCTGTAACTTATCCTGAAGAGGTTCCCCAAGATGTAATTTGTTCAGGCAGTTGCTTCAGGCATCTTTTCAGCCAACAGAATTTAAAATATTTTAGGAAAACCATAAGTTGCTTAAAAATAACAGTCTAGATTTACATTATTTAAATTCATTCAGATTCCGATTTTTTTTTTTACTGAATTGAATCACGTTATGAAAATGAGAGATATATTTGACTTTGTTACTGTGGACTCTTCTCACTTTGAAGAATGTTTTAAATATATAGACTTCCATACATTTAGAATTTGAAGGAACCTAGAGAGCAAAGCCCTTGGATTTTTCTTAAAATCTGAATGATGTGATAAGTGAAATTTGAAGCTCTTATTCTTTGAGAGATGTATTAATTAGTTTTTAACAGAACATCTCTTCACAGTGCTTCAATGGCTAATAATGTTGAAAATGTAGGGCATCGTTGTTGAGAGTTTCCCTGTATGCTATACTTTTATACTTTAAAAATTAGAACAACAAAACAAATCAAGAGTAACACTACAGAAGATGAGCTTTGTAGGTTTGATTTTAAGTGGCTAGATATTCATATCTACTCAAAGTGTGTTAATCTAGGTTTTCTGGGCTTGGTGTTTTTCTGTAACAAAATGTTTCCTTACCTACTTCTCCCTGAAGACTAAGAGTTAAGGTTAGAGTCAGCCAACAGCCCTCACAGTTCTTAGTAAATGTGAAGACTGCTTTTCATATCACTTCATATTCCTGATGAAAACTGCTCCAGTAGCTTTTGTGTGTTATGACTGCACCAGATGCTGGGGCTATGATAAAGGAGCAAAGCTTGATTACACCCATAGTTCATAGGCCAGAGAAATATTCTAGCACTATGATCCTTAGCTATGCAGTGTCTCTAGACTTGTTAAACATTATGATATAAAACAGGCTACATATTTCCTATTTGATAAAGTCAGGTGCTTTACCTCCATTTGCTGACAGCAGCAAGAAGTCTTTAAGTAACATAACTTTTTGATCCAGAATTTCCCCAGCTTATTTGACGTTAGAAACTTTTGAGATCCAGATAAATGCCTCTGGCAATAAAAACACTCACTGGCACTTAGTTTTGGAGCCTATGTAGAGAGAATTTTAACATACGGAGTTCTGTAAAGGCAACAGAAAGGGGAATCCAGGAAGTCAGGTGTGAGCATTGCATATTGAACAAGTCCTGAACAATGAGAATAAAAAGAACAGGAAGGTCAGGTTAGGCTAGACAGGAAGAATAAAATTGAGAGGTATGAATGGGTGGGTGAAGGAGAGTGGTGTGTGTGAGGAACTGTGCAACTAAGTATCATGCTACAAAACTAAGAAACCATGTTAGGAAAATTCAGTCTATTTAGATGTGTAAATGACTTTGAACATGACTGACTTATACAATAGGTGCCAACCTCTGAGTTACATAATGGTTTTGTGTTAACAAAGCATTGAGTTTATTTTTAAAATAGAAAAATATAAACTATTACAGCTGAATCATCTCCCATGTATTGCAATCAAGTTCTGATGTTACTCATTTTAAACAGCTAAATGAACATTTTAATGTAGTATGTTAGGAATAATGCAGTTCTTGTAAAAAAAAAATTGAGTTAATTTTTTTACTTTAAAATTAATCACAGGCTTATCTACCTGTGAAGAAAAACAAATATTTTTAAATTTATAGTCTTGGATTTTTCCTTCCTGGTGTCTATGCTTATAGAATATAGAACAATAAAGCGTATGCTAACCCCAGATGGAAGTAGATGTATAGTCTGGGGAGATAGCTCAGTTGAAATTATGAGGTCTACCCCTAAAACCTGTGCAACAAAAACTGAATGTGGTATTGTGTACTTGTTTTTTTTTATTGATTTTTTTTATTGATTTTACATACCAACCACAGTTTCACCTCCCTCTTCTCATCCTGTTCCCTCCTCGCACCTCCTTTCAACTCTCCCCCATCCACTACTCAGAACGGGTAAGGCCGCCCATGGGAGTTAACAAAGCATGGCATACCAAGTTGAAGCAGGACCAAGCTCCTCCCCACTGCATCAAGGCTGATCGAGGCATCCCGCCATTGGGAATAGATTCCAAAAAGCCAGATCATGCGCCAGGGACAGATCTTGGTCCCACTGCTAATAGCCACAAATGCAAATCAAAACGACCCTGAGCTACCATCTTACACCTGTCAGAATGGCTAAGATAAAAAGCACTCATGACAGCTTATGTTGGAAAGGATGTGGAGTAAGGGGAACACTTCTCCACTGGTGGTGGAAGTGCAAATTTGTACAGCCACTTTGGAAATCAGTATGCCGGTTTCTCACAAAATTGGGAATCAATCTACCTCAAGACCCAGCGATACCACTCTTGGGCATATACCCAAAGGATGCTCAATCATACCACAAGGTAGTGTATACTTCTAATCTCAACTCCGGACAGGTGGATATAGGCAGATGTCCAGGACTGACTGTCCAACCAGCCTAGCTTATCTGGCAAGCTCCAGGCAAGAAAAACAAGGTGGATAACATTTGAAGAATGATAGGTGAGGTTGTCTTCTGGCCTCCATATTAATGGGTACACACAGTCATGCACACACAGGAACGTACACAAAGAAGCAACTGTACATGTTGAAATATTTTCTAAACATAATATACATATATATCATCATTTAATTGAAATATAATCATTTAATTTTTTACTTTGTATAACTTAAAACATGGCATTTGAAGATTGATACTCCATTCTGTTAGATATGCCATTGTTTGTGTAACTGTAGAAAGTCTTCAGCTTTTCCAACCATATTTTTTCACTGAGTTTCTGTTTTCTTACTGTAAATTATACATTGCATATATAGCTTCAGAACTGGGATTATTGAATCAAAAAGTAGACACATGTCAGCACATTAGTTTAAACAGTATAGCACTGAATTTTGCATGTGAAGTGTATATAGGACTTATTTTCTCAGATTTTGAGAACAATCATTTAAAAGTGACAATAGTGATTCATATTTTGTGGGTTTGGTAGTTTAGGGGTATACTGACTTTTTTCTCATATTTTTAATGGTAAGCTGTACCCATTAAAATCTTTCTGTTTAATACTTTATACTTGACATTATAAGGATTACTCTTGATATGAAGCTTTTTTATTTTTTAAGGTATCCATCACGAATTGAAAAAATTGATTATGAAGAAGGGAAGATGTTAGTTCATTTTGAGCGCTGGAGTCATCGTTATGATGAGTGGATTTACTGGGACAGCAACAGGTTGCGACCCCTTGAAAGACCTGCGCTAAGAAAAGAAGGGCTAAAGGATGAGGAAGAATTCTTTGTAAGTAGGAAGCTTTTCTAGATATATAATGACATTTTAGAAGGATTGTGTCAAATTTAGCAGCCTGATTGTGTTAATTAAATGGTTATTATATATGAAATTGATCTTAAAAGTTGTTTGACTAGGATTTTAAAGCTGGAGAAGAAGTTCTCGCTCGTTGGACAGACTGTCGCTATTACCCTGCCAAGATTGAAGCAATTAACAAAGAAGGTATGCATTTAACATGACCTGAGACTTAAATAGGACTGGAAGAAAAATTCCTTTACTTTAAATTTCAGTTAAGATATATAGTTGTTGCATTGACCCTTCTTGTTTTATGTTGTCCCATGTGGATTTCCTGCTAGGATTCTTTATGGAAACATTTGTTACATATTACATGGCTCATGACTTCACAGCCTAAATCAAAAAACCAGGTGTGTTAGTAAGATTTCCCATGAGCCTGGGGAATCTTTCAGACAGATAATAAATTTGACTACTTACTGTGTTTTTAAAGAAACAAACACAGCACACTGAGTGATAGCTTCTTTGCAAGGGCATTTGATCTACCCAGGGTTCAACACTTTTAAGTTGTGAAAGACACAAAAGCTAGTTAAAGAAGAGCTAAAAGCACTTTGTTTGGGATAGAATAATGGGGAAATGGCTGGACAGAGGCAAAGATCAATATGTGAGGGACTTTAGAATCTTGCTTAAAGATTTGAATTTTATTTGGAAGTGATAAAAGTCATGGAGGAAGTTTAAACTTTCGATTAAAACTAAAAAATAAGCTTGAAAGAAATAGAAGGTAAAATAGAAACAGCAAACATTTAAAGCTATATGTAAGGAATTTTGTATGAAAAATAAATCACAGTAGTCCAACTGATGATCATTGTATCATTTTACAAAGATCTCAGTCCCATTTATTGTTGTAGTGATTCAGAGCTTCAGCTGAGACTATGGTTTCATTTCTAGTGGTTACCTACTGCAGGAAAAGGTACTAAACAGCTCTGTCACTGGATATTCAGATTGTTTCCCTTTTCCTTTGGGTGCTTACACTTCTGTGGAGCTGTGTTCTATAGTGTATTTTTTTAAGTCTTGTACCTAGGTACTCTTCAGAGTCCAGTCCAGAGCCTAGCACAGAGTAGGTGGTCAGTAGCAGTATGGACAGAAAGAACTAATGATCTGTTTTCTTAAGATCCATCCCAAACCAGACAAAGTAAAAACACACAATACTCTGTAATTATGATCAGCTGTGCTGAGTATGGATTACTTTAGGACTTGCCATAATTCCTATGGATGCGTTTTGCAGCTGTATACACACACACATACACACTGTACTCAAACAAACCGCTGTCATTGTTTATCCCATTCTATTTATCCACAGGTTTTAAAACAGAAAATTACGTTTACATTGATAGAGATGTGATGCTACTGGTACTATGATTACTGCCATTTCTGCAGTAGTTCTAGGAGTCTTTACTGAAATATTTATAGTTTTTTTAACTCGCCACTAGAAGCATTAATTTTGATTTCTATATGTTCCACATGGTACATGAGCTTGCATCTTTCTTCCAAAGGGAAAAAAAAAACAGACGGGAGTAGGGGAAACCCCAGTTCATTGTAAAAGCAAAATGAAGCTAGCTAATGTGGACATTTAGATATTTGTGATAAAGCTTACACAAGTGAAGACAGAGCACTACAAATCTATGAATATAAACATCAATATTTCAAAGTCAGTTTACAAACAAAGTCACTATGTTCCCCCTTGAGCCTGACTTTCCTAGGTGTAAATCTTGACCATGTTTACAGTACCAGGCCTGAACCTGTGGAAGAGCCTCAAATCCAATCAGGAAAGCAGATGGTTAGCCACCCCCACCCCTGGTGTAGCCTTGCCACTATTGCACTAAGGAGCTCATCTTGTCCAGTAGGGTAGGTTGTCGCATGTAGGGTAAGACCATTGATTAGTTTCTCCCAGCAGCCTGCACCCACACACATAGGCAGGAGTAATTAGATTCGGTGGGCTATTTAAAAAAAAAAAGGACATGAAGTTGGAAGAAATGTAAGTTATGGGGGTGGAGTCTGAGGTGAAAAGTAGTTGGGGAATGGATGTGATTAAGATACATTATATCCATGTACAACATTTTCGAAGAATAAAAAGTGAAGAAAGGAGAGTAGGAAATATGGGCTACAGTTGTCATATGTTTTCGGCTTACGAATGGTCATGGAGAAGTGGTTAGAGTTAGGTGCAGTTAAGAGACATGGGGAGGCATCCAAATGAGGAAATAGCATGAGCAAGGGCTGGAGGAACAGGCCCTGCCAGTGGCTATACATGGGCTGCCCAGGAGTGCCATGTGGAGGAGGGAATTGAAGAAAGTTGCAGGAATGATGATAGTGCAAGGTATGTATACAGTTTGGCGTTCTTAACATTTTGCCATTGTCTTTACATCCCTCCTGCTCACTTGATCATTTGTTTCTTGAGTTCTACCGTAGGTTTAGAACTTCGCAACATTTATAGAATTATATTAATTATATGAAAATATGAAATCAAAATGTGATTTTCAGGTTAAAAAAAAAAGAAAAATCTTTTTACATATATGCCATTGGCTTTGGAGTCAACTTCATACCTGTTGATAATAATGAACACATTTCTTGTTTGTACTTCTTTTGTAAAGGCCAGGTATCTACGTAAAGTGGTGTTCTATTTTTCCATAAGTGTAAAATCTACACTACTTTTTCTAGTAACCCTGTTTTATATTGACTTGATGGCATGAGCTCTACCACAGAAAGTGAATTGCTTCAAGACCTCCAAGTAGACAGATACAGGAAGGGAAAGGCCCAGCTGGCTACACAGCATGGTAGAAATAAATGGCTATACTGCCACTGAGATGAGTGTCACTCACTTGCCATCCTCACCTTCTCAAGTTGGTCGTGTTGAACTGCAAACAACTTCCATCTTGATGCTTTCTAAATTATTTTCTAGCTTAAACTTCACATGTGAGAATATTCTTTTTGCCACTTTAACACTATTTTAAATCTCCCTGAGAAAATGATCTTTATCATGTATCAGAGCTTTCTCTCTGTTACCTACTTTAAAAGTAACTTTTGAAGAGAGCCAGTGATCATTCCTGTAGAGATACTGTTCTTTTAAATAAAGGTTTTGTTTGTGTGAAATAGTCTAAGGATATTTATGTCTTTACACAATAAATTTCAAAATTCTTCAGTAAAGATCAAAGTTACATGCAGCTAAGTTATCAGGACTTAATTTGTGCATATTTTAAGGGAAATACTAGCCCATACTTGTGTGAAGATCAAGAGAGAAAATATATTTGTAACTCAATGGAGTACTTACAGGAGACTGTGCCTGTGTTAGTGCAATAACAGAGCATCATTTTACATAATACCACCGTTAGATTCCAAATGCTGCTATAACATTGCATGGTACTTTCTAATTGTTCTAACTGCTCCTATTTCAGGAACATTCACAGTTCAGTTTTATGATGGAGTAATCCGTTGTTTAAAAAGAATGCACATTAAAGCCATGCCTGAGGATGCTAAGGGGCAGGTAAGAGTGTTCAGTATTCCTGGCTACTTAAGGGATATCTTCCTGAATGGTGTTTGATCAACATACATACATATATATTTTATTAAATGAACTAATTGTAGGGTTATGTGCTGAGAGCCCCAAATAGCAGCAAGAAAGAGAAGCTTAGACTGTAAAATAAATTATACACTTGATTATGCTACTTTGGTTTTAGACCTGCTAAAGTTATAGGTCACTAGTTTCTGTTCCAGGTGAAATCCCAGCATCCACTAAGCTGGTGTTGTCCTATCGACCCAGCTGGATCGTGTAACCAGTCTATGGGAAGTGAGGTAAGTGCCTTTTTGCTTTTAAATTTTGTTTTGTTTTATCTGGTATAGAGTCTTATTTAGAAAGCTAATTTTTAATATGAAATTTTACATAAGTTTCTTATCTTCTTCTTTCCTTCCACAAATCATAGTTATTCACCTTCCTTAAAAGGCGCTTACCTGACACTCTGTAGGCTGTTTCAAGTAGGGCTCTCTAAATAGCAGAATGGAAGCAGTACATTCTATGCTTTTACTGCTCAAAGCAGGAATGGATGGTGAGCATTTGAAGGAGAATCTGGGATGGAGCTAAAAACCATGTTCCATTTGCTGAATATGCTTCCTTAATCATTGGAGAGAAAGGTGCCATTAGAAACAAAAACTATTTTCTTTCGTGTTCTGCTGTTATTTGGGATTTTCAGCACCTGGACCTACAATTAATTTAAGAACTTGAAAGTAATCTATGAAAATGTCTAATGTGAAAATATGTTCCCTATTTGTTCCATACCATGTAGCAAAAATGTTATCTTGAAGCGTGTTAAAAATTACATGGTTAGTTTCAGTTAGGCATGAGCATTTATGGTCTGCAAATGTCTAATTCCATGTTTAGAATGATTGTTTTTAAGTAATCTGGAAAATGTGATTGCTTCTGAAATGATTAGTTATATATATGTAAATACAATGTAAAGTGAAAATGCTTTCAACCAATAAATCACTTTGTGTCCTCCTGCGCATTTGTATTGATAAAACATTTTTAAACATCCCAATGGTGTCCTTTTTGGTTACTGAGTAGGAAAATGGATTAAAATATTGGGAGCATAGTTCGCTACATAACTTTAAATCAATTTCTTCTTTTGCTTTAATACTGTGATTCTGTAACTGTGGTTATTCAGATGTCATGAAATGACACTCATATTTTGCCTTGAACCTTTTGAAGTATGGCATTGAGACAGTTTGGTTTGTGGTTGAATTACAGGTTGTAGATATTAGACTTGTGGATGTCGTGTTTGGAAGTATGTAGTCACACCATGATGGGCATTAACATTAAAATAAATGTCAAAATACAAAACTACTTAAAGAGTACTTGATTGCAACATACTCCCTTTTAATTTTTAATTTTCCCTTCTAATTCTTAATTGTATGCAGATTAAAAGTATTTACTAAGTATTTTTATAAGTTTTTTTATGAGTTTGTCCCCAACTAGGTGTTTACCGCATCTAGGAAATATAATAAATCAGGTAATTAGACAAGGCTAAGATCTTTTTTCTAGAGTGAGTAGTTTGAGAACACTTTTATGAATACATAAAATAAAGCATCTTTTACTAACTTAGCAAAGAATTATACTGTACACTGAATAAATCCACAGTAGAAAACTTCTCCCCTAAACCCTGTTTAGGACTTGTGTAAGAAGAGACGTTAATAACAATTTTATATATAAACTTCTGGAATTGTTTTCTTAAGCTTAAATAAAAGTCATAATTCAATTGTTCTTGACTTTGGGACAGTTGGTTGATTGTATTCCACCTCTGATTGGATTCTGAAGATAGCTTGACCTTTCAGAGAGCTTTTGGAAATGCTTTTGTTGAAGTGTAAGCTGTAGGCCTTTTTGTGCTTGTTTGTAAACATTGTTCTCCACTGGGGGATATTATGGTAGACGTATTGACTGTTCAAACTAAGATGCCCTGTCCCTATCCCTGTCTTCTTTTATATAACTGAGTGGAATGAATGGTGGTAGTGTTGATCCATAGTTATGAGGTAGCTGGATGTTTCCCAGGATGTAGATCAGTTCTTAAACTCAGTGCAATCCTGTCTTACTACTTGCTTTTCTCCCTGATGTTCTACCATTATTAAGCATAGCAGCAGTAACTGCAGGGCGAGAGACTGAGGCATTTATTTTAAATTTAAAGTCTGTAACCACAGCCTCCTCTCTCGCCTTCATTCTTTTTGCAAGTGTGCTAATGTAAAGTGTGTATTGAAATGCACTGAAGATTAGCTTATTCATGGCTTATAAATCCCTTGCCATTCTCCTTCCTGATAATTTTCACCTGTTGTTTTATTGGTGTTAGTAGATCTTTTCATATATGCGTGGTTGATATTTTTAACCTTACAATGAGAAAGTCAGAACTTAGGGAATTGAATGACTGATGGATAGTTTCATTCTGCCATTACTTGCAGAGTGACTCCTGACTCAAACCTTCTGATTTCAAAACTGCATGCATTGTTAATGCACTGCTCTATTGTACAGGCTACAGAACATTTCAAGTATGTCATTGGTTCTGATTAATGGAAAAGCATCCTCAATTTTTGACAGTGAAGCTTTCCTATGTAAAAGTTCAAAGGAAGAACACTGGAGGTATTTAATGGCATGGCTATAATGTTTGCCATGATTAAATTTATGATTAAAAAGCATTTTAAAGTATTTAAAATTTGAAAGCCACAATGAAAGCTCCTTCTGCTGTGTCTTTTTTGAAGGTAGAAAAGTACTTGAGATGGAAATGACCCTAACCTTGTCTGACATTTCTCTGACAACTCCAAAAAAACAAACAAAAAAACAACTGCAGTGTGGAACCTAAAGTCACATTCCCTTCTTTCACTAAGTTTGTAAACTTACATTCACTCTGCAGAGAGCTACTGGTGTGTGTGGTTGTGCTCCGTCCACCTTCGTCTGTGTGCACCGCTCCTTGACTTCCCCTGGTGTGGTTGTGCTCCGTCCACCTTCGTCTGTGTGCACCACTCCTTGACTTCCCCTGGTGTTGGACTTACTCTCCGCACTGCTTCATTGGGAGCCTCAAGGCTCAGCCTTTAGTTAGAGCAGCCTCACTACTTCCTCTTCACCTAAGTCCTGCCACATAGATTCCCGTCCCACACTGGCTTCTTTGCCTATGTTAATGTCTTACATCTTGTTTCCCCTTTTTAGCTGTCCAGTTTTCCAACTAATTCTCCTTGTCTCTAGAGACCAGCTCCTCTGCCCTTATCTCTGAGGTCTCACATTAGTACTTCTTTTCAGCCAGAATAGTCTCTTCTGTTCTCCCAAGGTATTTTTATTGCTCCGTGTCCTGTCATGTCATCTTTTCTTCTTTTCTTTTTAAAGATGGTCTCATGTAGTCTGGGTTGTCCTTGAATTTCCTATAGCTGTGGATAACTTTGAACTTCTGATCTGCCTTGCCTATTCCTTCCCTGTCATACTGTCTTATGGTTAATTTTATCGCCTTGTAAATTTCTTGACTAGCCCTTTCCCTTTTATCAGCTATTGTGTTTTAGTGTTAGACGGATACCTGGCTTGTCTTGTGGGACATTCAATAGAAAATGGGCCCCCAAAACAACTTGTTAGGTAAATCACATGATACTTGCAGATCATTTCAGTGATGGAGGGGAAGGATAGCTGAAGATGCATTTGTTGTTTGTTTACGATGGTCTGTTTATCTTCACCAAGTATTTTCAAGGGTGACTAGCTAGCACCTATATTTTTTTGTTTAAATTTGTTAGCAGTAGTGTTTAAGTTCATTCATGCAATCCACGAATTAAATTCATTTTTGTTGTAAAATCATTTCAGTTGCTTATAATAGGAACTATTCATGTTGAATGAACTTTATTGTCCATTTAGACAGTACTTAATGGCATGAGTGGAAGATTAACTCTGTAGAGACATTACAAATGTTTACTTAAAAACATTTTCTTACTAACATTCAATACAGCACCACTTTATGCTTCTTTACGGTGTGTTATACTTTCACAATAAAGAATTTTGAGGTAAAAATGAAATACTAAGATTCGTGCAGGGCCAGGGAGATGGTGCAGCAAGTAAAGGCACTTGCTGCCAAGTCTGACCTCAGTTTGAGCTGAGTTTGATCCCAGGAACCCATGTGGTAGAAGGACTTCCACAAATGTTTACCACATGTATACCAAGGCATGTGTGTCCCTCACCCTGACATATACACAGAGTAAATAAATTAAAAAAATTAGCAACTAACAAATTTTCTTTACTAGTATTATGAAGATGTGATAAATTGATCCTGAAGTTTAAATGTTTAAAAAGTAAAATCACAGTTTGATATCTAAGAAATTAACCATGAATTGAATGGTATGTGCTTCTTAAAAAGAAACAACAGCTTGGTCAGTAGTAATGCACTTCTCTCAATATTCATAGGAGTTTAATGTAATTCTCTTCTTACGTTATCCACTGTATTATGGGAAAGAAAAGTAATGCCACTTTTAACTCTGATACACTTGAATAGCTTGTCATAATAGAGTTCCAAATTTTCTATAGGATTTGTAAGTTGTTTTTATTTAATTATATAAAAACATATCCAAGAACTATATGCTGTTGAATATTTTTTCATCTTTTAGGTGGATTTTCAGTTCAGTCAACCATTAGTTTATTAAGATAAAAACTCAGTCATGCTGATAATCTACCACATAAGTATAGTTAGCCTAATTTTTACATGTGTGTATGTGTGAGTAGCTGTCAAGATGTAATACATAGTTTTATTCATTAGTGAAGCTAAAGTTGGATTTTTAATACTTCATGTTTTATGTTTTTCCTTTGGAGGACTGGATTGCTCTAGTCAAAGCAGCTGCTGCAGCTGCAGCGAAGAGTAAAACAGTGACTAAACCTCGCACCAGTGCTAACAGCAATAAAGAGAAAGAGAGAGATGGGGGAAAATGGTTTAAAGTCCCTTCCAAGAAGGTAGAAACTTCAACTTGCATAGCCACAGCAGAGACCGAGAAGAAGGAGGAGCTACCCACATCTAGTGAACCGTTTGGTACAAAATATATCCTTATTTTCCTTTCTTGTGACACAGGTAAACTGAGGTAGCAAATAACACCAAATCCCTTGCTTACCTGTAATTTTGAATTCAGGATCAAATTTTCTGCTCTTAGCTTAATTAGGTGACTGACTTTATTATCTCATACATAATTCTGAAGATACTGTCAAATACTGACATTAGATCCTTTAATATTCTTGAATATAAATCATTTGATATTTGTTAGTAGGTTTTTGCTTGAAATTTTTGGTTTAAGTTTTTAAGGTATTGTGCTTTCAGTGTGGTACATAGAAGAAGTTTTTCTCTTCAGGTTTTCCTTCAAGAATAACTAACTACTCAGGGGGCTTTTATTTCTGTTGTATCAATCCAGAGGGATTGGTGTTTGTTTGAGTCATAATGAAGCACTAGATTTAAAAAAAAGTAACATACAAAGCACTTTTACTAATTTTCTATCTATTAATTGTATGTCTTAATTTGGATTCCAGACAAATTCTCATATATGTGTTCTGTTAAAAGTAGGACTTCACATAGACAGCGTTCCAAAGATCGTCTTTCCACAGCCTGAGAGCATATTAACAAACAAGAGGAAAAATAATCAAGGCAACTCATTTCAGGCAAAGAGAGCACGACTTAACAAGATTACTGGTAAACTACAATGATTCTTTTGGTGGTGGGGGAGGCTAAGGGCTTCGTAGTAGAGTAGCTTCTTTTTAATAAAGGAAAATGGATCTTTTGGCTCAGTGGAATGAGTTGATTACTTTCAGGTTCTTCAAAGTAAACATCTCTCAACACTGTCAGCTATGTCTGTTATAAAATGTGAAAGTCACCATGTATTTCCTACCTACCTCACAGGGATGTTGTGAGGATCAATCAGCTCAAGGTATAAGAGCCTGTAGTCTTGAAGTCACTTCCATGGTAGGAATAGTTTCTGTCAGAATGGCTTATCTGCATTTATCAACTTGTGGTGGCTTCATTTCTGTGGTTTTCGGGATTTTTACATACAAACAGTCTTGCAGATGACAAGGCTTAAGAATGGAGCCATTTGTGATAAAAATAGGGATATCTGAGTAAATGAAGTTCCTGACTCCTTTGGTATTTGCTGCTTTTTTCTTGAGGTTGGTCTCTAGAGTACCTTCTTGTAAGGGAGCATATTCTGCATATAGCAGTGCAGGGATGATGAAAATACAGATAACCCTAGCCAGACTAGTGCTCACAGAAGAGCCAATTGAAGTGCTATCTCCGTGGCCAGTCATGCTGCACCTGACACTTCTAGGCTGTCAGCCCAATGTGTTTCTAGAATTTAAATGAAACCTGATCATAATTCATTTTAAAGCACACTTTAAAGAGAAGCTTAAATATCAGTCATCTGATTTTTAAGAACAAAATATTTTCAAGGGCCTTTGGTCTAATGAAACTGAATAAGCCTTTTTTGGCATTCTTTTAAATACTTTGAAGAAGATTAGCTTCTTTGTCAGGTCCAGGAATAAATATGAAGTATGGTTGTGTCTGTTTTCCAAAGAGGAGACCTACTGAAAGATGGCTGGAGCAGAGGACTCTTGTGAGCTGCTCGATGACAGGGTTTGATTGCTTTGAGCACTGAGGGGATCAGGCTTGTTCCATTTGTGTATAGACTTTCATGGAGTTCTCTGATATGGCTTGTTTTTGCCTTCAGGACAGGAAATACCTCATATCACTTCACCCGTTAAAACCTTTTCTTTAGAAACTTTTAGCCTTGGAAAAGGCCAGCATCTTGTCTAAATTGATTGTTCTGCTGTCAACTTGTGGTTTAAAATACAGAACTCAGTGCTACTTGCAGAGCAGAGTGGAAAGCTGCTTCTCTCTCCTGTGAGAAAAAGATTGAAACTGCACTGTTGGAGGATTCAAGACCGAGGAAGACGGAAAGGCCACTGACAGGATACAGCTAATTGCCAGCTTCCCCGCATGATGTGTTTTCCTCCTTCAGCCACATAACCTGCTTTTAGTTTCAGCCAGTATGCTTTCACATATGCCTGCTTCTAAATGCCTTAATGGGAGGGGCAAGCTCAACAATTAAAGAAATAACAAAACTAAGCAAGAGGTCAGCTGAGTTCATGGTGATGCATTATCTCTGCATAGCCTTGAAGAGACAGTAGTAAGGATAAAAGAACCATTTACCTTGTGCCTCAGATTGTAATCCTGGTTGCTTAGTAAGACTTTGGCCCTTCTGTGAAGGGACTTTTTCTTCAGTTTTCCATAGGAATTTCCAATGTGATAGTTAGCAACAAGAATAACACATAAGGTCTTACCCATGTGAAGCCGTTATGATCTTTTCCCATTATTTACTCTGAAGATTTAAACGTATCACCATCCTTTTAGCAGTTCATCTCTGCTTCTGCTTTTGATTTCATGTCACAAATATGCCATGCAAAAAGACAGTAGATGTTAAGATTGTCTTCAGTAGACTAACCGTGGGTTTGCTTGTGGACAGTAAATGTAACTTGTGATCCATGAAAAGAAGTGAGAACTAGTGTAGAATAGCAGAGTCATGTGGGAATTTTGCTGTGTTGCAAACTCAGCAAGTTCATGTGTCTCTTTCCTTTACTAGAGAGAAATGGGCAAGAATCAGAGCAGTTTGTTCTTATTTACTTTCCTCTCATTCCACTCTGTTTTTAAAAATAGTTCTGGCTGAAGATCAGTGAACCAGCAACTGAATTAAGTGTAACTCTGTGATGATTCACTGTTTTGCTTTCCTTCCCTTCATATTTATCCTATGGTGACTCTAATCTGATTGATGTATAGAGAATGATAAAATGATGAGCTTTTCAAAGTTACAATTAGGAAAAAATGAAATTGTAGTTGGATTCTGTATATGTCTGCATTCTCCTTGGTTATTATTGTTTTTGAATATGTACTGTGCCGTATTGACAGTTCTATCATATGGTGTGTTGTGTATGTTCATTTAAGGTAGACAGTTTTGCACTGAAAGCCAGAATCCATAACTTCAGGAACAAGTTGCAAGTAAAATTGAGTTTTAGTAGACTTGAAAATAGCAACTGTGAACAGAGTAAAATAATAAAGAATAGTCTGTAGAACATGGTGTACTCTAATCACTGTAGGCATTGCTGGAAGTAAGAAATGCTTGTGCAATGTCAGGGATTTTTGAAATATTTGAAAAATTCCTGAGATTAAATTGGCTAGTGACACATAAAGTTGACCAAGATTTTGACCACTTTGTTCTTTGAGCACTCCCCTTTGTGTTCCAGGGAGCTCTGGCCTCCTGTTTCTCAGTGAAGTAGATTATTATGAAGTGACTTTGTTTGCTGGTAGGATTCATGATGATTTGATATTCAATTCTACCAACTGGTTAATGTCTTGATGCTATATCATGCATTCTTTAAGATACTTTTCTGGAGCAAGGCCTGTTTGTAATGTACTAATAATAAGTATTTGTAGTAATTAAAATTAATTTCATTTGTGTCTATTTCATTCAAATTCCCATTGACTTTGTATATTAAATTTCTTCTTTGAATTGGCAGAAGTAGAATCTCCTCTTCAAGTGCCTATTCTGTCATTTGACCCCTTTTGTTTATACTTTTTAAAGTTGATATACGTGTCAAGCATGCAAAGTTTTGTGTATATTTGGAACTTTTGAATTCTCTAGATACCAGTGTATTTTCAAATCAAGGAGATTGTTATGAGTGCTTTGTTATTGTCTATGGCCACATTAAAAGGCTTTCCTTTTTCTTCCCAACAGTTACATAGAAATAGCTTTTTAATCAATTTGGTCTATACTATTGTAATAGGTTTGGATGAATTGTTTTGTTTCTTTTACAACTTCTACCATATTCTGAAATTTGAACTTGTAATTCATCTCATCTCTTAATGAATATAAAAAGCATTCTATCACTCCTATGAAATGAAATGAGTAAGGTATAATTATTTAATATATTGAATGGCAAATATTTGTCATGTTTGAATAGCTTAAAAAAATAGAACCTCTGTTCATTTGCTCACATAAAAAGACCTTGATTCTGTATCGTTTAACAAAAACGTCAGTAACACATTGATTCTCAAGAATGTTATCTGGAAAAGAAATACAAAACAAAACAAATACTGTTTTAAATGTTAAAGTAATGTTCTATACTACATCTTTGGTGTTCATGTAAAATGTTTACAATGTAATTAAGATTGAATTTGTGGGTTAAAAACCTTATAAAATAGTTTATATGTCTTTCTTTCTCACTTAAATCTACACTTGATGTGGGACAGGAAGAAACTGTATAGATTGTTGTCTCAATTCCACCAACAAGTGGGTGGAATATCAGTCACTGATGTATCAAAATCATTGTTTCTACTGAGCTGCTTTGCTTCAGACTCAGCCGTAGATATTCAGCTTTCCAGCACAGCCAGTGTGCCTTCTGCCTGATGTAATATTTGTCTCTCTTACTACTTTAGGGAGGTCATGTGAATATGTGTGTTCCCATCAGGTTACTTAACACCTATGGGGTAGTTACTTGAGAAAGGCCACATTGCCTTGTGAGTAGGTCTCTGTCCTGTAGTGTTTCAGGGAACCTTTTCTCTCCTATGTTAACAGTTACAGTAATAAAGGTGTTTAATATTGTTATCACTTGTTATACATGTTTCCTCTTCTGAACAAAGTAGCCATAAAGCCAAATAGTTGTCATTTTAAAGTCTTAATAAACCTACTTTCATGGAGGATATTGACTGAATGAGCAAAGAATTGTATCCAATGAAATGCCTTTATTAATGAAGGCAGAATTTTGATGTTTTTCAAAATAACTATATCATAAAAAAAATCATAACATTAGGTGTTAGTGATAGAATTCGCATTTTGTCATCATTTGCAGAATGAAGCTGTCAGGCCAGGTTTTCAAATGACCTGCACAGTCTTCCCCTTTCATATAAAATGGGTCTAGGACATGATTTTGAAACGTTTGCAAGAAAATAAGACATAAATGAGCATTGCTATAAATGCACAAAGCTTAGATTAAAGATTTTAGGTTGACATTAAAATTTAGGAATACTCTTTAAAAAGTAATAAGATGAAAGAATGATATTCTACTCTGTTTTATGAGTATTAGCAATATAAGCCACCATAATGTGGACTTTGAAGCCAGAAATTTTTTCCCAAAATAAGTGTATGTATTTAAGGTTCTCAAAAGTAATATTAAAAAAAAAAAAACCTTACCCAAGTCTGTGAACAACTCTCAAATATTGACTCAGTCTCTTGACTTCACTATGAAGTGTGTTTACAGTTTTAAAAGTTAGCATTTGAAAGTACTTCTATATATGGGAAATTTCATCTGTTAAAATTTTAGAAGTGGATTATGGTGAAATTAGTATGTTTTCTAACAAGCCATTTCTGTACAATTCTCTCAAGGTTTGTTGGCATCCAAAGCTGTTGGGGTGGATGGTGCTGAAAAAAAAGAAGACTGTCATGCAACAGCTCCAGTCCTGGAGCAGGTATGAAATGGTAGCATTTGATTGTTTCACGGTCCCACTGGAATGGTCACGGAGCTGTAGTACCTACGTGATTGCAGTTGTCCCTCTGATCAGATATGGGAATAGAGCACTGACTCATTGATGATAGATTTTTAACTCTGCCTTCTCCCAAGTATGCAGATAAAATATGGACTTCATTAGCTTATGTTTTCCATAGACTGATATTAAAGCCATTGTCTCCAAAATTAGAAGGCTTGGAGACAGGCATCCCAGGGTATGAGCTTCCAGCTGGACACCTTTAGCTTTCAAAAAGACCCTTACACAAATACTTTTCATTTGTGAGTATAAACAGGGTTTTTTGACATCTAATTAAACTTCTTTTATAAGAAGTTTCTTTTATATTGTAACAGTTGGTGTTGTTAGACTGTGTTTTATGAATTGATCAATGAGCCATACATTTTTGCTAGGATGTATATTTTAATAACTACAATAAAAAGAGAATTTAAAAAACTTTTAAGGTTCTGTCTTAAACCACCTAATAGAGAAATTTAAAACTGAAGGTTATGGTTGCTAGAATTGGCCGTGGCTACCTTTGAGTTCCCACAATACCTGTACATAATGAGCTGTGCATGCTTTTCCATCCTCTAAGGGCTTAACTGCTTAGGCACTGTATGAATACAGTAATAGCCATAACTGGATTTCTTTGGTTCTCCTGTTTTAAAATCTGAGCCTTAATGTAGTTTCAATATATCCTTTTTGTATTATCTTAATTTTCTTTATTAGTAGCCTAATAAAGAAGACTTTAAAATGAGTATCTTTTCTCTTCTCTATATGTGTTTTAAAGAATAGCCCAAATTTAATTGATATTGTATTGAGTTTTTCAGTGTTTATTCAGGCCTGATTTGAAGCAGTACATTGTTTGGGTGCCTCCATTAATGTTGTATTAAATCAATGGTCTTTTAAATTGATCAGTATGTCAGTGACTCATACTTTCTGGTTTTCTATCAGCATCAAACGGTTAAGTCTTTGCCGTTATTGTCAGTATACCAACCAAATTTTAAATAACTTTTTTACTGTGTATGACTATATTCAAGGTCCCAGATATAACAATATTTTGTACTACTACAACTGTTACAATATACTCAGAATTTGACATATCAGGGACTTGGGTAATAAAACATTTCTGGAAAATTCATTACAATGTCAATCTTTCATTACACATAATCTATAAGGTAAATGTGATTGTGAAAATTACTTATTATATGTGGAAGTTAGTTTAGAGGTCAGTAACCAGTTCAGAGAATCAGTTTTAAAAGGAAATTAGAGCAACTCGGCTATTAGTTCTTGCATAATTCAAAACTTTTGAAAGTCCTTGCCAGTTTTGTAACAGAGACCAATAATAATTAATGGAACCTTTGTAAACTGTTCTCGAGTTTAAGGAGCATCATGCTGTTCCCTCTTTTATTTTGTCATTCAGGTTGATTTCAATGTGAAAATGTTTTGTAACCAGACTCTTAATTTTTATGCTATATGTTAGCCTTGCTTCTAAGCTAAAAAGCCGAGTTATAAAGCTCTTAACTATCTCAGTTGGTATCAGCCAGAGACCTAAATGAGAAGTTTTGATTGTTGCTAACTTCTGTTGTCCTAAGGAGTTACAATACCAGTTATGATAGGTTGATAACAGGCCTACAGCCACAATTTGCTGTTCTAATGGAGTTATAGATTCAAACTGTGATCTTGAACCCCTTTATCAGATTATTAGTTATAGATTACTTAATTGTATTAGGGAAATGTCATGTTATATTTACTTTTGGATAAAAATTGCATTTGATGCATAATAATTCAGTAAGGTTTAAATATGTTAATTTGTCCTTGTTTAGAAGTTAAGCACCTTACCAAGTTATTAATTTAAGTTTTAAAATCTTGTTTTATAACTTTGTAACTCAAGAGTAATGGATGCTGTAGTGATGTCTCTCACATATGTGAAGATGAACAATAAAATTGTTTATTTACAAGTAATGGCTCTAATTACTTTCCTGGCAACACCTTTTATGATAAGCTTAGGAATACTTTCCAGTCATGGAGTTCTTTTTCAAATGATAGTTCCACTTGCACACATGTATAGTGAAGAAATTCAAGAGTAGAAAATGAAAGTTGAATGAATGGGACACTGACACAGGGCCTTTTATGTCAGATGCCTAGCATGCCATCTATAGAACATTCAGTGATGCCATATTTAATATCAAATGTATAATTCCCCCCACCCAAATCTGAGTATCTTTTATTCTAATGAGAACAGAATTATTTATTTATTTGGCCCCTAAACAATGATCTTTTATATTCTAGAAAACTGAAGACTACAGATTCAATGACATCCCCCTTCCCCAAATACATGGGAGTTAAACCATTTCTTGGGGACAGGCATGTTATTCATAGAACTAGTGACTTCACTATTTATAGTGACTTACCATAATATCAATTTTTAGAAGTATCTCATGTTTTGCTGTCAGAGATCAACAAGATAACCAATGTAGGCATCCCAGTACGACAGAATGTGGATCCAATGTGGCTACTTTCTGTTGTCTTTAACAGTAGATACTTTCACACTTATTCCTACATGTGCAGGGAATTTTAATGCCACATGAATAATATGTTCTTTATGGAAGAACTGACAAAAGTTCTAATTTTTTTTAAAAGTGTCAGTTGGCAGGAATAAGGTAAAAACTCATCTAAGAATGCGACGTATTTTGTTTTTAAATCCAATGTTTTAACTTACACTTTATCTCTTTTATGTTGTGGTTGTAGTTGTTGCTTGTTCTGTATTGTTTTTTAGTCTTTTAACTCTACTGCTGGTGGCTCTGATTTCATGATGCATTTTGCTTATGAAACTAGCTTTCAGCACTAAAACGAGTTAAAGATAATGTTTTGTTAATTTGGTCATTGTTTTCCTGTTGAGATCTTTCTTTAAAGGGAAACTGTCTACTAAGAGCCACATACTTGATGACAGAGACTATAAAAACTTTTAAAAGGCAGAAGGTTGAATGTATTCCTTCAGCGTTCTAAAATCTGAAATACTTTCTTCATTTACCTAGCTGTTATTAATACCATTGACAATTACAGTTTCAGAAGAGAGCAAGTTTCACATTAATACTGAAAAAGTTTGTCCAATAGGATATTTAATATTGAAAGAATTTCATGAGCATTAAAAACACAGAATCATAGTTGACAGTATCCCTTTAAAGACAGCCTATTCAACTTTTAGTTAATAATTTTTGGGGTTCTTTTTAGTTTTTCATTTGTAATAGAACTGTTATATGTTGCTTAACAATGTTTTTGGATACTAAAGTTGCATAACAATCAAAAATAGAATACAAGAAGATAAATGAAGAAACCAAAATAAAAATATCAATTTTTTATTATTTATTCAGGCGATTTCACCTAAACCTCAAAGTCAGAAAAAAAATGAAGCTGTCATTAGCAGTTCTGCCAACACTCAGAAACCTGCACTGTTATCCTCAACTTTGTCTTCAGGGAAGGCTCGCAGCAAGAAATGCAAACATGAATCTGGAGAGTCTTCTGGGTGTATAAAAACCCCTAAGTCACCACTTGCCCCAGAATTAATACAAGCCAAGGATTTGACGCTTGTATCTCAGCTTTCTTCAGTGATAAATAAAACTAGTGAGCACAGACTTTACAAATAGTTACCTATCCTATAAGATAGATTCAAAGCAGTTTTGTTGTAGTTATATTGTTTTTTATGAAGTTGCTTTTTGAAAACTCAAAAGTTAAGTGAATATGACAGAGAAAGCTCAAAACGTATTCGAGAGTAGAAATCATGGACATTTTTTTACTGCTTTACTGTTCCAAGTCTGTACTGCTCCTTAAGAAGCCCTGCCATTGAATGACACAAATCCCACTCTAGTTTCAGTCTCCTCAACTAATAATACAAGGCCTGATTCATTACAAAAAACAAACAAACAAAATACCCCCTGGAAACAAAACGAACTCTAAAAGGACCCTTGGTGGATGTTTTTACATAACTTCTCACTCCTCCTATGGCCAGGTAGGAGGCATCTCCTTTTATATGTAGATCTCTGCGTGCACTTTCTTTATTTATTCTTATGTTAACAAGACAGCTCTGAATCCAGTCTCATTCTTAGTGAAAGGAGAGTGTCTCCTTGGTTATAAAGATGTGACTGCCGAGTACTAACATTTCAAGTGTTAGACTTTTTAAAAAGGTTTCTTTCTTTCTTTTTTTTATTCAACATGAATTTGGCTAGATAAAGATAAGGTTTATGTTGACCCCAGCTTAGTATTTGAAACAATTATCTGGAACATCACTAGCCAGGTGACATTTTCGTTTTGCTCCTTTATTCAACAAATAAATTAGTGTTGTAGTCAGGAAATAAGGATGGCAGATTTCCTAATGAACCATTCTATATTGTGTCTTCCAGAATAATGATATTGGCATTTGGAAGGCTTTATCAAACATACTAATCTGTTTTTCACTCATTTCTCACATTTATCATTAAACCACATATTTCAAAATTTGATCAATCCTTAATATTTTTTGAATGAATAATCAGAAACAAAGGGAATAGAAAATTCCCTTCTCTGAAACTTCATTATAAAAGAACGTCAGTAGTAGTCATTAGATTATCACAAAACCAGTAAGCCTTTTATCTTAAAGTTTTATATATTAATACAACCACAGTATCATAAAAGTTTCATTTGTCTTTTGATTTTTTCCCCATCATCATCATGTCTTTTTTTCATTGCTTTTCATTGTTGATTATCCTTAAATACTCAAAACATCAGCTCCTTTACAATACTTCTTCCTAACTTTGCAGTAATATATTACTCCATACAATCCTACCTACTATACAATTCAGCAGATTCATAGTCCAGGGTGAAAAAGGAACTCTCAAGCCTTAAAGAATCATCCAAACATTTGTGTTAACATTTCTAGAAGACAAATAAATGATAAAATTAGTTGTTTGAACAAATGAAAATATTTAAGGGCAAGAATAGTGTCATACTAATTACAATCTAATTTGGCCATAATAAGCACATTGGTTTGTTTGTGTTCAATTTTTTGAATGAATCAGGCCCCTGGTTTCTAGCTGTAGAAGTCCATGTGGGGGAGTAAGGATGGGGTAGGTTATTTATAGTAGCTTCACCTGGGGAAGGGAAGAAAGCCCAGCACCAACTGTAGAATGTATGTAAGAGCTGTCACCTGTGCCCTGCCTGCCTTTCCCTCTAGAGTGCCTCATTTGCTATGTACCCCAAGAGTTTTTCTCCCCCTGCTCCTTCCCTTCCTGTCTCCCTCCACCTGCCTCCCCCATTTTGACTTATAAAGAGACTACATTCCTGGAGGCAAAATGGCAGTTGACACAAGAATCCACAGTTAGAGAGCTAACTCCAGTCTCACACTTGGGGAGAGCTACTGGAAATTAATGTTCCACATAACTGTCTTTGAGTTCTAGTAGGTTTTAGATTTTAGAAGTTCTGATTAACTTTTTTTGTGAAGAGGGCACATTTTTTTGCCTTTGCCTCTGGAACATTCCATTTCTTGTGGTTATCTAATAGCATCAGAGGGCAGAATATGGCTCATTTCCCCCCGCCCCCGCTTATCTCCTTAAATATTATAAGATGATCCTGGTATGTATCTGCTTCGTGAACATTGAAGATCTTTTTCTAGGTCCTCCACAGCCTGTGAATCCCCCTAGACCTTGCAAGCATAGTGATCGGAGAAGAAGATCTCAGCGGTTAGCCACCTTACCCATGCCTGATGATTCTCTAGAAAAGCTTTCTTCTTCCTCTTCAGCCACTGATAGGAAAATATTCTCCATCAGTTCTCAGAATCAGCAAGAGTCTTCAGTACCAGAGGGTAATGTATATTGATTTCCTATAGAACCAAATGTAAAGGAAGATATTATCTAACAACAATTATTTGAACATTTGAGTTTTCTTCTTAATGTCTCCTGGACATATAAGCAGTTCACGAATTCTACAGATACCTATCTGGTGCCTTCTTTTTGCCAGGCACTGCATAAATACCACTGATATGCATTGACATGAACCAAGCCACTTCCTCTGTGTTAATATTGTGGTTCTCTTTTCCTTTTCATTTTATATAGTTTCTGCTATTGCACTTATGCCACTCCAGAAGCTGGGACCCTGTCTCCCTCTTGATTTAAGCTGTGGTTCAGAAGTCACAGCACCTCGAGCCCCAGATTCCTCCTCTCCTGGTGGTGAATGTTCCAGGGAAGAAAAGGAGGAGACACAATTGTTTGCAAATCCCTCCTCCAAAGTAGTGAGTGATGTAAAAGGAGCTGCAGTGGCCACTGGTAAGAAAGCTCTAGTTAAGTCTGGCATAATATTTTGATGTTTTGAATTAATACCAAATCCCCTCTTCCAAGGACTTTTAGGTAGTATTTGTTTTTTGGATGGAGTTTTTCTGTTCTAAAATTGTTTTGTGTGACTATTTTTACCATTTCCTGGACATAGTTCTTATCATTTTCTTCTTCCTTCATTCTTTTCCCCCCTCTTTTGCTTTTTTTAATGTATGTGTGTAATATGTGGTGTTGCTGTACTTGGAGCTTGCAAATTCCAGCTACCAAGCTGAGTCAACCTAGCAAGTTTTAGGCCAATTAAGGCTACAAAAGCAAGACCCTGTCTCAAAACAATAAGAAATAAATTATATGAAATGCTTAATTTTACTATTAGAAATTATTAGTTAAAATTGCAGAAATTCTTATTCATGAAGCAGAAAGATACTTGAGATGAGTTCTTAGGTTTACAGGTGTCAGTGGAATTTAATTAAGGCTAACTAGAATCTAGATTGAATTGAATTGTATGACCTGTGTCATAAGTGTAAGTCCATATTTGGAGACAGAATATCCTTTCTGAATGTAATTTATTATAAAGTTTTTTGGGGGGCTTCAGCCTATAAAAGCAACCAGGTTTAGCTCATTTTTAGGTGATGTTATTGTTTATGATCTGAAAAACCTTGGTGGAAATCTTTTCATTAAGTTGATCTTTTAAATCTGACATGGTTCATATTTCTTATGTATAGTTGCAACATTTTATATAGAAATTTTATAATTTTATAGTTTCATAAAAAGAATATATATGCACACACATATATATAATTTTCAGAAGTCAAATAGTACTTCTTAATTGTCTTCTTCCTCATAAATTATTAATTTGGAATTGGCTGATGAGAGATTAGAGTCAAGTTAGATCAGGAGACAAATATAAAGTAGTCAAATGTGTTGGCAATAATTGTGTTTAACAGCGTCTTCCCCAAAGAGTGTGGCATTAGCTTCTTAGATGAAGCCAAAATATAGCTTGCTCTGTTCTGTCCATGCTACACACTGAAATAATAATATCAGTAGCTTAATTTAATCTGCTGCCTTTAATTTGTTCTTTCTTTCAAAGTAGTAATGTTAGTACTCTCAAGTACATAATTGCTTACAATTCCATTTACCTGTAAAGATTTAAATTGGTTTATACACAATAGTGTTTCCTTATTTAAAAAAATCTTAAAAAATGCCCACATCTGAAAATTTGTGGGTTTTGAGAGATTGCCTTTGATTGCTCAGATCTGATGTGTTGTCTTAAATAGTCATCTAAACCTGATCTTAGAGGAATGCAGTGTACTTTTTCACAAGATTCCTGAATAATTATCATTGACTTTTCGAGAAAGTTTTCCTGGTAAAGATCTTGTGCACTTTTTTTAACAGTCTGTAACTCCTCACTGCACTCAATATATAAGAATGATCTTGATATTATAATAGCATGTACCTACTGGAAAAATGATTGTTTGATGTGTATGTGAAGATATCTGTATGTTCCTTAAAATCCATATTTGCATTGATTGTAATAAGACTGAAATACAGATCAATATAAGTACATGTCATAAATAGTGTATTGTAAGACTGGAGTGATGGCTTGAGTTAAAAGCACTGGCTGTTCTTCCTGAGAACCTTGGGTTTGATCCCCAGCAAACACAAGACAGCTCACAACCATCTGTAACCTCACTCCCACAGGATCCAGTGCCCTCTTCTGGCCTCTCAAGGCTATTGTATACATGTGGTGCATCAACATGCACGCAAAACACACACACACACACACACACACACACCCCTTTTAAAAAATGTCATGTCAATCATATTGTCTATTCTAAATATCAAAGCAGTGTTTGTACACCAAAATCCTTTGTCCAGATGATTTTACTTCTAACTAGGAGATTAACTTGGTCCTCTTTTATTTGTTTTGGCTGTTTGTTTTCCCTTTAAATTTCTGGCAGATTTGTAGCTATATTGTCGACTACCTTGGAAAGGTCATTCTTGTTTTTGTTCATAATGTTGAATTATACAAGGGCAACAGGAAGGCACAACCATTGTCTTCTCTTTTAAAATGTTAGCAATAACTATTTGGAGAGTTTGGTGGGATGTAGGTAAGCTGGTAAGGGATTCATCCTTTACATAAGTATGGAAAGAATCAGGTTTCTTCAGCATACAACAAAGAGCAGTGAACATTGCAGTAATAGAACCACTGTGTGCAGCAAAGGCCAGGAGAGTTGGGAAAGTGGGAGGAGTTGTCCATTTTAGAAGGGTCTTCATCAGGTTAGCATAAGTCACATTGTGTGTAGTTTTTTATTAGGTAATTCCTGCTATGGAAATGTGAGTGATCCTGAGTGGTCAATGTGCAGTCCTGGGCAGTTACTAGCCACTTGCATGTCATTTATATTGTGCAACTTCGGTGGTGTGCATTAGCACAGCTCTATGATAGTGGGCTGTGGCTAGTTTGGGTTGGCTGTTCTGTTTTGGTGAAAGGAACTCTAGTTTTTCTGTTTGGGGCATACAACCAAGGCTAGATTTGCACTGGAGACCAAGTCCTTCTTTGTCTCTCATTCATGGCCTCCCATCCACAGAAACTGAAAATAACAAGACAATTTTCAAAGAAAGTGAAAAGTTTAGATTTTCATGCACTGCATTTGTAGATCTGTTTGTGTAACTGTAATGATCTTATTGGTATGTATGTAAGTGAGCTTAACATTTTAAGAGCACAGTGCTCAGCAGTTTTTGTTTATTTGTTTTTGTTTTTAAAGAGAAAGGTTAATTTTGGCTTATAGTTCTAGGGAATACAAAATGAGAAGTCAAAATGGCACAAGCATGAAACAGCTCATCATATCGCATTCACAGTCAGGAAACACATTGATGAACACTAATGCTCTGCTTGCTTTCTCCTTTTAAGTCAATCTAAGACCCAGTCCATGAGGTGGTGTTACCCACATTTAGGCTGGTCTTCCTACTTCAGAAAGTGCAGACTAGATAATTGCTTAAAACAAGCAAATGCATGGTTTTAAGTTAGCTACCAAAAGTTAGTATGTACATGATCATGAACAGTGTGCACACAGTGTTTGAATGGGATAAGGTAAGATTTCACTCATTTTTGTGGCTCTTGAATTTTCCTTTTGAGGAAAGTAATGCAATTTATACTGTTATTTTTATTTTAAATTGTGTTCATTTGTTTTACTCTCATTGAACTTCTATGTGGTCTGCACACTTTTTTCTCTTAGTATTTTTCTATGGAGGTGGTAGTTTTGTTTTGTTTCTTTGAAACATGGTCTCACAGGTAGTCTGGAACATGATATGTACTCCAAGCTGGTTTGGAAGTCTCAGTTTTCTTGCCTTAGCTTCCAGAGTGCTTGGATTGTAAGCATGTGCAATCATAGCTGATTTCTTACCATTTTTGTTACTTAACTGTTCTACACTATTTTGAAGTTAGTTTGGACTTCTGTTTGCTCCCTGTGTTGATGTACATCAAGAGTCAAAGGGCCAGGTTTTTCTTTTTGTTTCTTCTTCATATATGAATATAAATGAGTATATGTGTACATGCATTTGGTGGGTAGTTATCCTAATTATAAAAATAAGTTCTGTTTCTATTTTAAAATTCTCTAGAAAGCATTATTTACAAGAACTGTATTATCAGCTTTTTAAACTTGAAACTCCTGAAGAGCTTAGACTAGTGAGAATAGCAGTCAACTGGGAAGTAGTTTAGCAATCTTAGGACTCTTACCAGGTTAAACTTTGCTTTTAATTGTCTTTCCAGTAGAGATTATGAGCTTGCACTAATTGATCTACATTCTTCCACTGGGATGGATGCCAACATGACTGATTCTCAGGTTCGGAATACTGTTGCTACCACTTTAGCAATAAGTAAAAATTTAAAAAGAAAGAAAAGAAATGGTACCTTTCTAAAAGTTAAAAGAAACAAAACAAAGCAGCAACAACAACAACAAAACCCCTGACACTTTGTTTTTGTGTTATCAGTATCAGAGTGCTTTTTCTAATAGCCGATGAATCAGAGAAAGAGACATGACTTCAGAAATCTCACTTCTCATATTCTCTGGGAGGCAAAGTAGATGAAGTTTCTTCAGAAGGATCCTATTCAAAAGAAACCTTTTCTGACCTGGGCCTGAGGGTGTCTGTGTCCTGTGTAAACCCTGCCTTTAAGGTAAAGGGCACAGTGCTGAGATATAGAAGCTGTGCTCGGGACACTCTGCATCTAGAGGGAAATGAAGATAGTAACTGAAATATGCATATCAATAAGAACTACTTATTGCAAGATATAGAATCCTTAAGAGTTATAAAGTGGGGCAATGAGAGATGGCTCAATGGGTAGAGGTGTTTCCTGAGCCTGAGATCCCGAGTTTCAGTCCCCTGATCCATGAGGTGGAAGGAGAAAACTGACTCCATCCAGTAAGTTGTCCTTTGACCTCTACAAGTGCACCATGGCATACATGTATACCCCCACACACAAAATAAATA